>CAXDIG010000297.1:0-171459 GCA_963989225.1 Dromius quadrimaculatus | reverse complement strand
TTCCAAGAGCGCCACCTGCAGTTATATGAAGTTTGAAATAAGTCAAAATCACCACATTCTCAGCGGTTTCAAAGTATCGCAAATCACATAAATCTATCCAATACAACATAACACGCATGAATCCGTCCTCAAATGCACCAAATTTTTGCGTTTCCAGCGAGTTATCAGCGTTTTTTTCTGAGTCTCGTTGAGGAATTTTTGACTCTGTAAATCTGCTCAGAAACAAGATTCTGCTTCAGAAATGCGTTATATGGCAGAATCTAGCTCCAAATACATCATATTCCGTGTTTTTAGAGTGCTATTCGCAGTTTTACAAACTTTGGAATAAGTCGAAATCACGCTTTTCCGCGCAGATTTTCACAATCAGTAAGTTCATATTCCTATTCAGGACCTCATAATATGTATGAATTCTTCAACAAAAAGATCATATCTCGTGTTTTCAGAGCGCTATCTGCAGTTATATGAAGTTTGAAATAAGTCAAAATTACCACATTCTCAGCGGTTTCAAAGTATCGCAAATCACATAAATCTATCCAATACAACATAATACGCATGAATCCGTCCTCAAATGCACAAAATTTTGCGTTTCCAGCGAGTTATCAGCGTTTTCTCTGAGTCCCGTTGAGAAATTTTTGATTCTTTTGATCTACTCAGAAGCAAGATTTGCTTCAGAAATGCGTTATATGGCAGAATCTAGCACCAAATACATCATATTCTGTGTTTTTAGAGTGCTATTTGCAGTTTTACAAGCTTTGGAATAAGTCGAAATCGCGCTTTTTTCCGCGCAGATCTTCACAATCAAAAAGTTCATATTCCTATTCAAGACCTCATAATTTGTATGAATCCATCAACAAAAACATCATACCTCGTGTTTCAAGAGCGCCACCTGCAGTTATATGGAGTTTGAAATAAGTCAAAATTACCACATACTCAGCGGTTTCAAAGTAACACAAATCACATAAATCTATCCAATACAACATAATACGCATGAATCCGTCCTCAAATGTACAAAATTTTGCGTTTCCAGCGAGTTATCAGCGTTTTCTCTGAGTCTCGTTGAGAAATTTTTGATTCTGTAAATCTGCTCAGAAGCAAGATTTTGCTTCAGAAATGCGTCATATGGTAGCATCTAGCACCAAATACATCATATTTCGTGTTTTTAGAGTGCTATTTGCAGTTTTACAAACTTTGGAATAAGTCGGAATCACGCTTCTCCGCGCAGATTCTCACAATCAAACAGTTCATATTCCTATTCAGGACCTCATAATATGTATGAATCCATCAACAAAATCATCATGTCTCGTGTTTTCAGAGCGCTATCTGCAGTTATATGAAGTTTGAAATAAGTCAAAATTACCACATTCTCAGCGGTTTCAAAGTATCGCAAATCACATAAATCTATCCAATACAACATAATACGCATGAATCCGTCCTCAAATGCACAAGATTTGGCGTTCCCAGCGAGTTATCAGCGTTTTTTCTGAGTCTCGTTGAGAAATTTTCGATCCTGTAAATCTGCTCAGAAGTGAGATTCTGCTTCAGAAATGCGTTATAATGGCCGAATCTAGCACCAAATACATCATATTTAGTGTTTTTGGAGTGCTATTTGCAGTTTTACAAACTTCGAATAAGTCGAAATCACGCTTCTCCGCGCAGATTTTCACAATCAAAAAGTTCATATTCCTATTCAGGACCTCATAATATGTATGAATTCTTCAACAAAAACATCATATCTCGTGTTTTCAGAGCGCTATCTGCAGTTATATGAAGTTTGAAATAAGTCAAAATTACCACATTCTCAGCGGTTTCAAAGTATCGCAAATCACATAAATCTATCCAATACAACATAATACGCATGAATCCGTCCTCAAATGCACAAAATTTCGCGTTTCCAGCGAGTTATCAGCGTTTTTTCTGAGTCTCGTTGAGAGATTTTTATTCTGTAAATCTGCTCAGAAGCAAGATTTTGCTTCAGAAATGCGTTATATGTCAAAACCTAGCACCAAATACATCATATTTCGTGTTTTTAGAGTGCTATTCGCAGTTTTACAACTTTGGAATAAGTCGGAATCACGCTTTTCCGCGCAGATTTTCACAATCAGAAAGTTCAGTTTCCTATTCAGGACCTCATGATATGTATGAATCCATCAACAGAAACATCATATCTCGTGTTCTAAGAGCGCTATCTGCAGTTATATGAAGTTTAAAATAAGTCGAAATTACCACATTCTCAGCGGTTTCAAAGTATCGCAAATCACATAAATCTATCCAATACAACATAATACGCATGAATCCGTCCTCAAATGCACAAAATTTTTCGTTTCCAGCGAGTTATCAGCGTTCTCTCTGAGTCTTGTTGGGAAATTTTTGATTCTGTAAATCTGCTCAGAAGCAAGATTTTGCTTCAGAAATGCGTTATATGGCCGAATCTAGCACCAAATACATCATATTTAGTGTTTTTGGAGTGCTATTTGCAGTTTTACAAACTTCAGAATAAGTCGAAATCACACTTCTCCGCACAGATTTTCACAATCAAAAAGTTCATATTCCTATTCAGGACCTCATAATATGTATGAATCCATCAACAAAAACATCATATCTCGTGTTTCCAGAGTGCTATCTGCAGTTATATGAAGTTTGAGATAAGTCAAAATTACCACATTCTCAGCGGTTTCAAAGTATCGCAAATCACATAAATCTATCCAATACAATATAATACGCATGAATCCGTCCTCAAATGCACTAAATTTTGCGTTTCCAGCGAGTTATCAGCGTTTTCTCTGAGTCCCGTTGAGAAATTTTTGATTCTTTTGATCTACTCAGAAGCAAGATTTTGCTTCAGAAATGCGTTATATGGCAGAATCTAGCACCAAATACATCATATTCCGTGTTTTTAGAGTGCTATTTGCAGTTTTACAAACTTTGGAATAAGTCGGAATCACGCTTCTCTCCGCGCAGATTCTCACAATCAAACAGTTCATATTCCTATTCAGGACCTCATAATATGTATAAATCCATCAACAAAATCATCATATCTCGTGTTTTCAGAGCGCTATCTGCAGTTATATGAAGTTTGAAATAAGTCAAAATTACCACATTCTCAGCGGTTTCAAAGTATCGCAAATCACATAAATCTATCCAATACAACATAACACGCATGAATCCGTCCTCAAATGCACAAAATTCTGCGTTTCCAGCGAGTTATCAGCGTTTTTTCTGAGTCTCGTTGAGGAATCTTTGACTCTGCAAATCTGTTCAGAAACAAGATTTTGCTTCAGAAATGCGTTATATGGCAGAATCTAGCACCAAATACATCATATTCCGTGTTTTTAGAGTGCTATTTGCAGTTTTACAAACTTTGGAATAAGTCGGAATCACGCTTCTTCCGCGCAGATTCTCACAATCAAACAGTTCATATTCCTATTCAGGACCTCATAATATGTATAAATCCATCAACAAAATCATCATATCTCGTGTTTTCAGAGCGCTATCTGCAGTTATATGAAGTTTGAAATAAGTCAAAATTACCACATTCTCAGCGGTTTCAAAGTATCGCAAATCACATAAATCTATCCAATACAACATAACACGCATGAATCCGTCCTCAAATGCACAAAAATTCTGCGTTTCCAGCGAGTTATCAGCGTTTTTTCTGAGTCTCGTTGAGGAATCTTTGACTCTGCAAATCTGTTCAGAAACAAGATTCTGCTTCAGAAATGCGTTATATGGCAGAATCTAGCTCCAAATACATCATATTCCGTGTTTTTAGAGTGCTATTCGCAGTTTTACAAACTTTGGAATAAGTCGAAATCACGCTTTTCCGCGCAGATTTTCACAATCAAAAAGTTCATTTCCTATTCAGGACCTCATAATATGTATGAATTTTTCAACAAAAACATCATATCTCGTGTTTTCAGAGCGCTATCTGCAGTTATATGAAGTTTGAAATAAGTCAAAATTACCACATTCTCAGCGGTTTTCAAAGTATCGCAAATCACATAAATCTATCCAATACAATATAATACGCATGAATCCGTCCTCAAATGCACAAAATTTTGCGTTTCCAGCGAGTTATCAGCGTTTTCTCTGAGTCCCGTTGAGGAAATTTTTGATTCTTTTGATCTACTCAGAAGCAAGATTTTGCTTCAGAAATGCGTTATATGGCAGAATCTAGCACCAAATACATCATATTCCGTGTTTTTAGAGTGCTATTTGCAGTTTTACAAACTTTGGAATAAGTCGGAATCACGCTTCTCCGCGCAGATTCTCACAATCAAACAGTTCATATTCCTATTCAGGACCTCATAATATGTATGAATCCATCAACAAAAATCATCATATCCCGTGTTTTCAGAGCGCTATCTGCAGTTATATGAAGTTTGAAATAAGTCAAAATTACCACATTCTCAGCGGTTTCAAAGTATCGCAAATCACATAAATCTATCCAATACAACATAACACGCATGAATCCGTCCTCAAATGCACAAAATTTTGCGTTTCCAGCGAGTTATCAGCGTTTTTTCTGAGTCTCGTTGAGAAATTTTTGACTCTGCAAATCTGTTCAGAAACAAGATTCTGCTTCAGAAATGCGTTATATGGCAGAATCTAGCTCCAAATACATCATATTCCGTGTTTTTAGAGTGCTATTCGCAGTTTTACAAACTTTGGAATAAGTCATAATCACGCTTTTTCGCGCAGATTTCACAATCAAAAAGTTCATATTCCTATTCAGGACCTCATAATATTTATGAATTCTTCAACAAAAACATCATATCTCGTGTTTTCAGAGCGCTATCTGCAGTTATATGAAGTTTGAAATAAGTCAAAATTACCACATTCTCAAGCGGTTTGAAAGTATCGCAAATCACATAAATCTATCCAATACAATATAATACGCATGAATCCGTCCTCAAATGCACTAAATTTTGCGTTTCCAGCGAGTTATCAGCGTTTTCTCTGAGTCCCGTTGAGAAATTTTTGATTCTTTTGATCTACTCAGAAGCAAGATTTTGCTTCAGAAATGCGTTATATGGCAGAATCTAGCACCAAATACATCATATTCCGTGTTTTTAGAGTGCTATTTGCAGTTTTACAAACTTTGGATAAGTCGGAATCACGCTTCTCCGCGCAGATTCTCACAATCAAACAGTTCATATTCCTATTCAGGACCTCATAATATGTATAAATCCATCAACAAAATCATCATATCTCGTGTTTTCAGAGCGCTATCTGCAGTTATATGAAGTTTGAAATAAGTCAAAATTACCACATTCTCAGCGGTTTCAAAGTATCGCAAATCACATAAATCTATCCAATACAACATAACACGCATGAATCCGTCCTCAAATGCACAAAATTTTGCGTTTCCAGCGAGTTTTCAGCGTTTTTTCTGAGTCTCGTTTGAGGAATTTTTGACTCTGTAAATCTGCTCAGAAACAAGATTTTGCTTCAGAAATGCGTTATATGGCAGAATCTAGCTCCAAATACATCATATTCCGTGTTTTTAGAGTGCTATACGCAGTTTAACAAACTTTGGAATAAGTCGAAATCACGCTTTTCCGCGCAGATATTCACAATCAAAAAGTTCATATTCCTTTTCAGGACCTCATAATAGGTATGAATTCTTCAACAAAAACATCATATCTCGTGTTTTCGGAGCGCTATCTGCAGTTATATGAAGTTTGAAATAAGTCAAAATTACCACATTCTCAGCGGTTTCAAAGTATCGCAAATCACATAAATCTATCCAATACAATATAATACGCATGAATCCGTCCTCAAATGCACAAAATTTTGCGTTTCCAGCGAGTTATCAGCGTTTTCTCTGAGTCCCGTTGAGAAATTTTTGATTCTTTTGATCTACTCAGAAGCAAGATTTTGCTTCAGAAATGCGTTATATGGCAGAATCTAGCTCCAAATACATCATATTCCGTGTTTTTAGAGTGCTATTCGCAGTTTTACAAACTTTGGAATAAGTCGAAATCACGCCTTTTCCGCGCAGATTTTCACAATCAAAAAGTTCATTTTCTATTCAGGACCTCATAATATGTATGAATTCTTCAACAAAAACATCATATCTCGTGTTTTCAGAGCGCTATCTGCAGTTATATGAAGTTTGAAATAAGTCAAAATTACCACATTCTCAGCGGTTTCCAAGTATCGCAAATCACATAAATCTATCCAATACAACATGATACGCATGAATTCCGTCCTCAAATGCACAACATTTCGCGTTTCCAGCGAGTTATCAGCGTTTTTTCTGAGTCTCGTTGAGAGATTTTTATTCTGTAAATCTGCTCAGAAGCAAGATTTTGCTTCAGAAATGCGTTATATGGCAGAACCTAGCACCAAAAACATCATATTTCGTGTTTTTAGAGTGCTATTCGCAGTTTTACAAACTTTGGAATAAGTCGAAATCACGCTTTTCCGCGCAAATTTTCACAATCAGAAAGTTCAGTTTCCTATTCAGGACCTCATGATATGTATGAATCCATCAACAGAAACATCATATCTCGTGTTCTAAGAGCGCTATCTGCAGTTATATGAAGTTTGAAATAAGTCGAAATTACCACATTCTCAGCGGTTTCAAATTATCGCAAGTCACATAAATCTATCCAATACAACATAATACGCATGAATCCGTCCTCAAATGCACAAAATTTTGCGTTTCCAGCGAGTTATCAGCGTTCTCTCTGAGTCTTGTTGGGGAATTTTTGATTCTGTAAATTCTGCTCAGAAGCAAGATTTTTGCTTCAGAAATGCGTTATATGGCAGAATCTAGCACCAAATACATCATATTTAGTGTTTTTGGAGTGCTATTTGCAGTTTTACAAACTTCGGAATAAGTCGAAATCACGCTTCTCCGCGCAGATTTTCACAATCAAAAAGTTCATATTCCTATTCAGGACCTCATGATATGTATGAATTCATCAACAAAAACATCATATCTTGTGTTTGTAGGGCGCTATCTGCAGTTATATGAAGTTTGAAATAAGTCAAAATTACCCACATTCGCAGCGGTTTCAAAGTATCGCTAATCACATAAATCTATCCAATACAACATAATACGCTTGAATCCGTCCTCAAATGCACAAAATCATGCGTTTCCAGCGAGTAATCAGCGTTTTTTCTGAGTTTCGTTGATAAATTTTTATTCTGTAAATCTGCTCAGAAGCAAGATTTTGCTCCAGAAATGCGTTATATGGCAGAACCTAGCACCAAAAACATCATATTTCGTGTTTTTAGAGTGCTATTCGCAGTTTTACAAACTTTGGAATAAGTCGAAATCACGCTTTTCCGCGCAGATTTTCACAATCAGAAAGTTCAGTTTCCTATTCAGGACCTCATGATATGTATGAATCCATCAACAGAAACATTATATCTCGTGTTCTAAGAGCGCTATCTGCAGTTATATGAAGTTTGAAATAAGTCGAAATTACCACATTCTCAGCGGTTTCAAATTATCGCAAGTCACATAAATCTATCCAATACAACATAATACGCATGAATCCGTCCTCAAATGCACAAAATTTTGCGTTTCCAGCGAGTTATCAGCGTTCTCTCTGAGTCTTGTTGGGGAATTTTTGATTCTGTAAATCTGCTCAGAAGCAAGATTTTGCTTCAGAAATGCGTTATATGGCAGAATCTAGCACCAAATACATCATATTTCGTGTTTTTAGAGTGCTATTCGCAGTTTTACAAACTTTGGAATAAGTCGAAATCACGCTTTTTCCGCGCAGATTTTCACAATCAAACAGTTCACATTCTATTCAGGACCTCATAATATGTATGAATCCATCAACAAAAACATCATATCTCGTGTTTTCAGAGCGCTATCTGCAGTTATATGAAGTTTGAAATAAGTCAAAATTACCACATTCTCAGCGGTTTCAAAGTATCGCTAATCACATAAATCTATCCAATACAACATAATACGCTTGAATCCGTCCTCAAATGCACAAAATTTTGCGTTTCCAGCGAGTTATCAGCGTTTAATCTGAGTCTCATTGACAAATTTTTGATTCTGTAAATCTGCTCAGAAGCAAGATTTGGCTCCAGAAATGCGTCATATGACAGAATCTAGCACCAAGTACATCATATTTCGTGTTTTTAGAGTGCTTTTTGCAGTTTTACAAACTTTGAATAAGTCGAAATCACGCTTTTCCGCGCAGATTTCTACAATCAAAAAGTTCATATTTCTACTCAGGACCTTCATAATTTGTATGAATCCATCAACAAAAACATCATATCTCGTGTTTCCAGAGCGCTATCTGCAGTTATATGAAGTTTGAAATAAGTCAAAATTACCACATTCTCAGCGGTTTCAAAGTATCGCAAATCACATCAATCTTTCCGATACAACATAATACGCATGAATCCGTCCTCAAAGGCACAAATTTTGCGTTTCCAGCGAGTTATCAGCGTTTTTTCTGAGTCTCGTTGGGAAATTTTTGATTCTATGAATATGCTCAGAAGCAAGATTTTGCTTCAGAAATGCGTTACATGGCAGCATCTAGCTCCAAATACATCATATTGAGTGTTTTAGAGTGCTATTCGCAGTTTTACAAACTTTGGAATAAGTCTAAATCACGCTTTTCCGCGCAGATTTTCACAATCAGACAGTTCATATTCCTATCAGGACCTCATAATATGTATGAATCCATCAACAAAAACATCATATCTCGTGTTTTCAGAGCGCTATCTGCAGTTATATGAAGTTTGAAATAAGTCAAAAATTACCACATTCTCAGCGGTTTCAAAGTATCGCAAATCACATAAATCTATCCAATACAACATAATACGCATGAATCCGTCCTCAAATGCACAAAATTTCGCGTTTCCAGCGAGTTATCAGCGTTTTTTCTGAGTCTCGTTGGGAGATTTTTATTCTGTAAATCTGCTCAGGAGTAAGATTTTGCTTCAGAAATACGTTATATCGCAGAATCTAGCTGCAAATACATCATATTCCGTGTTTTTAGAGTGCTATTTGCAGTTTTACAAGCTTTGAAATAAGTCGAAATCACGCTTTTCCGCGCAGATCTTCACAATCAAAAAGTTCATATTCCTATTCAAGACCTTATAATTTGTATGAATCCATCAACAGAAACATCATATCTCGTGTTTCAAGAGCGCCACCTGCAGTTATATGAAGTTTGAAATAAGTCAAAATTACCACATTCTCAGCGGTTTCAAAGTTCCGCAAATCACATAAATCTATCCAATACAACATAACACGCATGAATCCGTCCTCAATTGCACAAAATTTTGCGTTTCCAGCGAGTTATCAGCGTTTTTTTCTGAGTCTCGTTGAGGAATTTTTGACTCTGTAAATCTGCTCAGAAACAAGATTTTGCTTCAGAAATGCGTTATATGGCAGAATCTAGCTCCAAATACATCATATTCCGTGTTTTTAGAGTGCTATACGCAGTTCTACAAACTTTGGAATAAGTCAAAATCACGCTTTTCCGCGCAGATTTTTACAATCAGAAAGTTCATATTCCTATTCAGGACCTCATAATATGTATGAATTCTTCAACAAAAACATCATATCTCGTGTTTTCAGAGCGCTATCTGCAGTTATATGAAGTTTGAAGTAAGTCAAAATTACCACATTCTCAGCGGTTTCAAAGTATCGCAAATCACATAAATCTATCCAATACAACATAATACGCATGAATCCCGTCCTCAAATGCACAAAATTTTGCGTTTCCAGCGAGTTATCAGCGTTCTCTTTGAGTCTTGTTGGGAAATTTTTGATTCTGTAAATCTGCTCATAAGCAAGATTTTGATTCAGAAATGCGTTATATGGCAGAATCTAGCACCAAATACATCATATTTCGTGTTTTTAGAGTGCTATTCGCAGTTTTACAAACTTTGGAATAAGTCGAAATCACGCTTTTCCGCGCAGATTTTCACAATCAGAAAGTTCAGTTTCCTATTCAGGACCTCATGATATGTATGAATCCATCAACAGAAACATCATATCTCGTGTTCTAAGAGCGCTATCTGCAGTTATATGAAGTTTGAAATAAGTCGAAATTACCACATTCTCAGCGGTTTCAAATTATCGCAAGTCACATAAATCTATCCAATACAACATAATACGCATGAATCCGTCCTCAAATGCACAAAATTTTGCGTTTCCAGCGAGTTATCAGCGTTCTCTCTGAGTCTTGTTGGGGAATTTTTGATTCTGTAAATCTGCTCAGAAGCAAGATTTTGCTTCAGAAATGCGTTATATGGCAGAATCTAGCACCAAATACATCATATTTCGTGTTTTTAGAGTGCTATTCGCAGTTTCACAAACTTTGGAATAAGTCGAAATCACGCTTTTCCGCGCAGATTTTCACAATCAAACAGTTCACATTCCTATTCAGGACCTCATAATATGTATGAATCCATCAACAAAAACATCATATCTCGTGTTTTCAGAGCGCTATCTGCAGTTATATGAAGTTTGAAATAAGTCAAAATTACCACATTCTCAGCGGTTTCAAAGTATCGCTAATCACATGAAATCTATCCAATACAACATAATACGCTTGAATCCGTCCTCAAATGCACAAAATTTTGCGTTTCCAGCGAGTTATCAGCGTTTAATCTGAGTCTCATTGACAAATTTTTGATTCTGTAAATCTGCTCAGAAGCAAGATTTGGCTCCAGAAATGCGTCATATGACAGAATCTAGCACCAAGTACATCATATTTCGTGTTTTTAGAGTGCTTTTTGCAGTTTTACAAACTTTGGAATAAGTCGAAATCACGCTTTTCCGCGCAGATTTCTACAATCAAAAAGTTCATATTTCTACTCAGGACCTCATAATTTGTATGAATCCATCAACAAAAAACATCATATCTCGTGTTTCCAGAGCGCTATCTGCAGTTATATGAAGTTTGAAATAAGTCAAAATTACCACATTCTCAGCGGTTTCAAAGTATCGCAAATCACATCAATCTTTCCGATACAACATAATACGCATGAATCCGTCCTCAAAGGCACAAATTTTGCGTTTCCAGCGAGTTATCAGCGTTTTTTCTGAGTCTCGTTGGGAATATTTTTGATTCTATGAATATGCTCAGAAGCAAGATTTTGCTTCAGAAATGCGTTACATGGCAGCATCTAGCTCCAAATACATCATATTGAGTGTTTTAGAGTGCTATTCGCAGTTTTACAAACTTTGGAATAAGTCTAAATCACGCTTTTCCGCGCAGATTTTCACAATCAGACGTTCATATTCCTATTCAGGACCTCATAATATGTATGAATCCATCAACAAAAACATCATATCTCGTGTTTTCAGAGCGCTATCTGCAGTTA
This sequence comes from Dromius quadrimaculatus, assembly GCA_963989225.1. Taxonomy (NCBI): domain Eukaryota; kingdom Metazoa; phylum Arthropoda; class Insecta; order Coleoptera; family Carabidae; genus Dromius; species Dromius quadrimaculatus. Next base: position 160,143 of record CAXDIG010000297.1, on the reverse strand, counting down.
TATGAAGTTTGAAATAAGTCAAAATTACCACATTCTCAGCGGTTTCAAAGTATCGCAAATCACATAAATCTATCCAATACAACATAATACGCATGAATCCGTCCTCAAATGCACAAAATTTCGCGTTTCCAGCGAGTTATCAGCGTTTTTTCTGAGTCTCGTTGGGAGATTTTTATTCTGTAAATCTGCTCAGGAGTAAAGATTTTGCTTCAGAAAATACGTTATATCGCAGAATCTAGCTGCAAATACATCATATTCCGTGTTTTTAGAGTGCTATTTGCAGTTTTACAAGCTTTGAAATAAGTCGAAATCACGCTTTTCCGCGCAGATCTTCACAATCAAAAAGTTCATATTCCTATTCAAGACCTTATAATTTGTATGAATCCATCAACAGAAACATCATATCTCGTGTTTCAAGAGCGCCACCTGCAGTTATATGAAGTTTGAGATAAGTCAAAATTACCACATTCTCAGCGGTTTCAAAGTTTCGCAATCACATAAATCTATCCAATACAACATAACACGCATGAATCCGTCCTCAATTGCACAAAATTTTGCGTTTCCAGCGAGTTATCAGCGTTTTTTCTGAGTCTCGTTGAGGAATTTTTGACTCTGTAAATCTGCTCAGAAGAAGATTTTGCTTCAGAAATGCGTTATATGGCAGAAACTAGCTCCAAATACATCATATTTCGTGTTTTTAGAGTGCTATTCGCAGTTCTACAAACTTTGGAATAAGTCAAAATCACGCTTTTCCGCGCAGATTTTTACAATCAGAAAGTTCATATTTCTATTCAGGACCTCATAATATGTATGAATTCTTCAACAAAAACATCATATCTCGTGTTTTCAGAGCGCTATCTGCAGTTATATGAAGTTTGAAGTAAGTCAAAATTACCACATTCTCAGCGTTTCAAAGTATCGCAAATCACATAAATCTATCCAATACAACATAATACGCATGAATCCGTCCTCAAATGCACAAAATTTTGCGTTTCCAGCGAGTTATCAGCGTTCTCTTTGAGTCTTGTTGGGAAATTTTTGATTCTGTAAATCTGCTCATAAGCAAGATTTTGATTCAGAAATGCGTTATATGGGCAGAATCTAGCACCAAATACATCATATTTCGTGTTTTTAGAGTGCTATTTCGCAGTTTTACAAACTTTGGAATAAGTCGAAATCACGCTTTTCCGCGCAGATTTTCACAATCAAACAGTTCATATTCCTATTCAGGACCTCATAATATATATGAATCCATCAACAAAAACATCATATCTCGTGTTTCCAGAGCGCTATCTGCAGTTATATGAAGTTTGAAATAAGTCAAAATTACCACATTCTCAGCGGTTTCAAGTATCGCAAATCACATCTATCTATTCGATACAACATAATACGCATGAATCCGTCCTCAAAGGCACAAATTTTTGCGTTTCCAGCGAGTTATCAGCGTTTTTTCTGAGTCTCGTTGGGAGATTTTTGATTCTATGAATCTGCTCAGAAGCACGATTTTGCTTCAGAAATGCGTTACATGGCAGCATCTAGCTGCAAATAACATCATATTAAGTGTTTTAGAGTGCTATTCCAGTTTTACAAACTTTGGAAATAAGTCGAAATCACGCTTTTCCGCGCAGATTTTCACAATCAGACAGTTCATATTCCTATTCAGAACTTCATAATATGTATGAATCAATCAACTAAAACATCATATCTCGTGTTTTTAGAGCGCTATCTGCAGTTATATGGAGTTTGAAATAAGTCAAAATTACCACATTCTCAGCGGTTTCAAAGTATCGCAAATCACATAGATCTATCCAATACAACATAATACGCATGAATTCGTCCCTCAAATGCACAAAATTTTGCGTTTCCAGCAAGTTATCTAGCGTTTTTCCTGAGTTTCGTCAAGAGATTTTCATTCTGTAAATCTGCTCAGAAGCAAGATTCTGCTTCAGAAATGCGTTATATGGCAGAATCTAGCACCAAATACATCATATTTCGTGTTTTCAGAGTGCAATCTGCAGTTTTACAAACTTTGGAGTAAGTCGAATTCACGCTTATCCGCGCAAATTTTCACAATCAAAAAGTTTAAATTCCTATTCAGAACCTCATAATATGTATGAATCCATCATCAAAAACATTATATCTCGTGTTTTCAGAGCGCTATCTGCAGTTATATGAAGTTTGAAGTAAGCTCAAAATTACCACATTCTCAGCGGTTTCAAAGTATCGCAAATCACATAAATCTATCCAATACAACATAATACGCATGAATCCGTCCTCAAATGCACAAAATTTTGCGTTTCAAGCGAGATATCAGCGTTTTTTTCTGAGTTTCGTTAAGAGATTTTATTCTGTAAATCTGTTCAGAAGCAAGATTTGGCTTCAGAAATGCGTTTATATGGCAGAATCTAGCTCCAGATACATCATATTTCGTGTTTTTAGAGTGCAATCTGCAGTTTTACAAACTTTGGAATAAGTCGAATTCAAGCTTTTCCGCGCAAATTTCCACAATCAAAAAGTTCATATTCCTATTCAGAACCTCATAATATGTATGAATCCATCAACAAGAACATTATATCTCGTGTTTTCAGAGCGCTATCTGCAGTTATATGAAGTTTGAAATAAGTCAAAATTACCACATTCTCAGCGGTTTCAAAGTATCGCAAATCACATAAATCTATCCAATACAACATAATACGCATGAATCCGTCCTCAAATGCACAAAATTTTGCGTTTCAAGCGAGTTATCAGCGTTTTTTTCTGAGTCTCGTTGAAAAGTTTCTTATTCTGTAAATCTGCTCAGAAGCAAGATTTTGCTTCAGAAATGCGTTATATGGCAAAATCTAGCACCAAATACATCATATTCCGTGTTTTTAGAGTGCTATTTGCAGTTTTACAAACTTTGGAATAAGTCGAAATCACGCTCTTCCGCGCAGATTTTCACAATCATAAAGTTTATATTCCTATTCAGAACTTCATAATATGTATGAATCCATCAACTGAAACATCATATCTCGTGTTTTCAGAGCGCTATCTGCAGTTATATGAAGTTTGAAATAAGTCAAAATTACCACATTCTCAGCAGTTTCAAAGTATCGCAAGTCACATAAATCTATCCAATACAACATAATACGCATGAATCCGTCCTCAAATGCACAAAATTTTGCGTTTCCAGCGAGTTATCAGCGTTTTTTCTGAGTTTCGTCAAGAGATTTTCATTGTGTAAATCTGCTCAGAAGCAAGATGCGTTATATGGCAGAATCTAGCACCAAATACATCATATTTCGTGTTTTTAGAGTGCAATCTGCCGTTTTACAAACTTTGGAGTAAGTCGAATTCACGCTTTTCCGCGCAAATTTTCACAATCAAAAAGTTCATATTCCTATCCAGAACCTCATAATATGTATGAATCCATCAACAAAAACATTATATCTCGTGTTTTCAGAGCGCTATCTGCAGTTATATGAAGTTTGAAATAAGTCAAAATAACCACATTCTCAGCGGTTTCAAAGTATCGCAAATCACATAAATCTATCCAATACAACATAATACGCATGAATCCGTCCACAAATGCACAAAATTTTGCGTTTCAAGCGAGTTATCAGCGTTTTTTCTGAGTCTCGTTGAAAAATTTTTTATTCTGTAAATCTGCTCAGAAGCAAGATTTTGCTTCAGAAATGCGTTATATGGCAGAATCTAGCTCCAAATACATCACATTTCGTGTTTTTAGAGTGCAATCTGCAGTTTTACAAACTTTGGAATAAGTCGAATTCACGCTTTTCCGCGCAAATTTTCACAATCAAAAAGTTCATATTCCTATTCAGAACCTCATAATATGTATGAATCCATCAACAAAAACATTATATCTCGTGTTTTCAGAGCGCTATCCGCAGTTATATGAAGTTTGAAATAAGTCAAAATTACCACATTCTCAGCGGTTTCAAAGTATCGCAAATCACATAAATCTCTCCAATACAACATAATACGCATGAATTCGTCCTCAAATGCACAAAATTTTGCGTTTCCAGCGAGTTATCAGCGTTTTTTCTGAGTTTTGTTAAGAGATTTTTATTCTGTAAATCTGCTCAGAAGCAATATTTTGCTTCAGAAATGCGTTATATGGCAGAATCTAGCTCCAAATACATCATATTTCGTGTTTTTAGAGTGCAATCTGCAGTTTTACAAACTTTGGAATAAGTCGAATTCAAGCTTTTCCGCGCAAATTTTCACGATCAAAAAGTTCATATTCCTATTCGGAACCTCATGATATGTATGAATCCATCAACAAAAACATTATATCTTGTGTTTTCAGAGCGCTATCTGCAGTTATATGAAGTTTGAAATAAGTCAAAATTACCACATTCTCAGCAGTTTCAAAGTATCGCAAGTCACATAAATCTATCCAATACAACATAATACGCATGAATCCGTCCTCAAATGCACAAAATTTTGCGTTTCCAGCGAGTTATCAGCGTTTTTTCTGAGTTTCGTCAAGAGATTTCCATTGTGTAAATCTGCTCAGAAGCAAGATTTTGCTTCAGAAATGCGTTATATGGCAGAATCTAGCACCAAATACATCATATTTCGTGTTTTTAGAGTGCAATCTGCAGTTTTACAAACTTTGGAGTAAGTCGAATTCACGCTTTTCCGCGCAAATTTTCACAATCAAAAAGTTCATATTCCTATCCAGAACCTCATAATATGTATGAATCCATCAACAAAAACATTATATCTCGTGTTTTCAGAGTGCTATCTGCAGTTATATGAAGTTTGAAATAAGTCAAAATAACCACATTCTCAGCGGTTTCAAAGTATCGCAAATCACATAAATCTATCCAATACAACATAATACGCATGAATCCGTCCACAAATGCACAAAATTTTGCGTTTCAAGCGAGTTATCAGCGTTTTTTCTGTCTCGTTGAAAAATTTTTTATTCTGTAAATCTGCTCAGAAGCAAGATTTTGCTTCAGAAATGCGTTATATGGCAGAATCTAGCTCCAAATACATCACATTTCGTGTTTTTAGAGTGCAATCTGCAGTTTTACAAACTCTGGAATAAGTCGAATTCACGCTTTTCCGCGCAAATTTTCACAATCAAAAAGTTCATATTCCTATTCAGAACCTCATAATATGTATGAATCCATCAACAAAAACATCATATCTCGTGTTTTCAGAGCGCTATCTGCAGTTATATGAAGTTTGAAATAAGTCAAAATTACCACATTCTCAGCGGTTTCAAAGTATCGCAAATCACATAAATCTCTCCAATACAACATAATACGCATGAATTCGTCCTCAAATGCACAAAATTTTGCGTTTCCAGCGAGTTATCAGCGTTTTTTCTGAGTTTCGTTAAGAGATTTTTATTATGTAAATCTGCTCAGAAGCAATATTTTGCTTCAGAAATGCGTTATATGGCAGAATCTAGCTCCAAATACATCATATTTCGTGTTTTTAGAGTGCAATCTGCAGTTTTACAAACTTTGGAATAAGTCGAATTCAAGCTTTTCCGCGCAAATTTTCACGATCAAAAAGTTCATATTCCTATTCGGAACCTCATGATATGTATGAATCCATCAACAAAAACATTATATCTTGTGTTTTCAGAGCGCTATCTGCAGTTATATGAAGTTTGAAATAAGTCAAAATTACCACATTCTCAGCAGTTTCAAAGTATCGCAAGTCACATAAATCTATCCAATACAACATAATACGCATGAATCCGTCCTCAAATGCACAAAATTTTGCGTTTCCAGCGAGTTATCAGCGTTTTTTCTGAGTTTCGTCAAGAGATTTTCATTGTGTAAATCTGCTCAGAAGCAAGATTTTGCTTCAGAAATGTGTTATATGGCAGAATCTAGCACCAAATACATCATATTTCGTGTTTTTAGAGTGCAATCTGCAGTTTTACAAACTTTGGAGTAAGTCGAATTCACGCTTTTCCGCGCAAATTTTCACAATCAAAAAGTTCATATTCCTATCCAGAACCTCATAATATGTATGAATCCATCAACAAAAACATTTTATCTCGTGTTTTCAGAGCGCTATCTGCAGTTATATGAAGTTTGAAATAAGTCAAAATAACCACATTCTCAGCGGTTTCAAAGTATCGCAAATCACATAAATCTCTCCAATACAACGTAATACGCATGAATTCGTCCTCAAATGCACAAAATTTTGCGTTTCCAGCGAGTTATCAGCGTTTTTTCTGAGTTTCGTTAAGAGATTTTTATTCTGTAAATCTGCTCAGAAGCAATATTTTGCTTCAGAAATGCGTTATATGGCAGAATCTAGCTCCAAATACATCATATTTCGTGTTTTTAGAGTGCAATCTGCAGTTTTACAAACTTTGGAATAAGTCGAATTCAAGCTTTTCCGCGCAAATTTTCACGATCAAAAAGTTCATATTCCTATTCAGAACCTCATGATATGTATGAATCCATCAACAAAAACATTATATCTCGTGTTTTCAGAGCGCTATCTGCAGTTATATGAAGTTTGAAATAAGTCAAAATTACCACATTCTCAGCAGTTTCAAAGTATCGCAAATCACATAAATCTATCCAATACAACATAATACGCATGAATCCATCCTCAAATGCACAAAATTTTGCGTTTCAAGCGAGTTATCAGCGTTTTTTCTGAGTCTCGTTGAAAAGTTTTTTATTCTGTAAATCTGCTCAGAAGCAAGATTTTGCTTCAGAAATGCGTTATGTGGCAAAATCTAGCACCAAATACATCATATTCCGTGTTTTTAGAGTGCTATTTACAGTTTTATAAACTCTGAAATAAGTCGAAATTACGCTTTTCCGCGCAAATTTTCACAATCAAAAAGTTCATATTCGTATTCGGAACCTCATGATATGTATGAATCCATCAACAAAAACATTATATCTTGTGTTTTCAGAGCGCTATCTGCAGTTATATGAAGTTTGAAATAAGTCAAAATTACCACATTCTCAGCAGTTTCAAAGTATCGCAAGTCACATAAATCTATCCAATACAACATAATACGCATGAATCCGTCCTCAAATGCACAAAATTTTGCGTTTCCAGCGAGTTATCAGCGTTTTTTCTGAGTTTCGTCAAGAGATTTTCATTGTGTAAATCTGCTCAGAAGCAAGATTTTGCTTCAGAAATGCGTTATATGGCAGAATCTAGCACCAAATACATCATATTTCGTGTTTTTAGAGTGCAATCTGCAGTTTTACAAACTTTGGAGTAAGTCGAATTCACGCTTTTCCGCGCAAATTTTCACAATCAAAAAGTTCATATTCCTATCCAGAACCTCATAATATGTATGAATCCATCAACAAAAACATTATATCTCGTGTTTTCAGAGTGCTATCTGCAGTTATAAAAAAAATGGCGTCTGGCAACATGTCGAATAATAATAAGTGCAAGAAGTGCAAACAAACCGCGCATAGCGGAGTGAAATGTATTATTTGTGGCACCGTTTCGCATAATAGTTGTGCTAAACTACTCAAAAATATAAAAATAATTGACGACAACAGTTTCAATTGTTGTATTTTAGTTGATGAGATCGAAGACCTTGAATCAACCTTCACCAGTGCAACTGATTGTGATAATTTGAGCACCCTTAAGATTGAAATCAAGTATCTCAAAGATATTGTACACAACAAAGATATGATTATTAAAAATCAAAATGATCTTATTACATCATTAAAAGATCAAATAATATTGATAAATAAAAGCAACAAAGCCGCGCGTTCGCCATCTGACGAAAAAGTTATAAATAATCACGTGGATATGTCCAAGGTTGTCTCTAATATATCACCAGACCAAGCTGTTTCTGTCAAAGAAAGTAAACAATATTCTCAAGTGACATCCGTGAGAAATAGTGACAGTGATTGTAATGATGCACTTGCTAATGTTAAAGATTTATCTACTAGAACAAATAATGTAAGTCTGAAGCCTGCAGTCAGTAACATGAAAAAGAAAAATGCAACAATGAAGTCTGCAGACAGTAGTAGAAAACGACGATCTTCTATTCCAGTGGTTGGCAATCTAATTCCAAACAACTCAACATCTCTAAAAGCTGCTGTATCTCAACCTGCACTTATTCATGTATATAAATTACATCCTGGTACTACAGATGATGATCTTAAGAACTTTTTAATACCATTATTTCCTGAAGTCTCATGCGAAAAACTAAGGTCTAAGTATCCAGATTACTATTCTTCTTTTAAAATCACTGTCTGTGATTCAAACCGCGAAAAAGCCATGGATCCCTCTATTTGGCCCAGTGGTACTCATATAAATAGGTTTTTTCATCTACGGGGCCCTATAAAAGATGTGGTATAATTAATAAAAACTGTGATATCCTTTTACTTAATTGTCAGGCGTTGACTTTAGACAAAGTGAATTTTATTTTCACTGAATATGTAAATAAATTTGACAACTTAAAATTTTTGTGTTTGACTGAGACATGGTGCTCCAAAAACAATATTGAAATGTTGTATTTTGACAATTTCATTTGTATTTCCAATTTTTGTAGATCGCAGTTTAAATGTGGAGGTGTGGGAGTCTGGTGTCACCGGAACATTTTAAAAAATGTAGAACTTATTGATATTTCGAGGTTTTGTATTGATAAACACTTTGAAGCTTGTGCTGTTCTCTGGAAACCCGACTCACACAACTCAATTTCAATTTTAATTGTTACTGTTTATAGATCACCTTGTTCGAATTTCAAACTTTTCTGTGAGTATGCTACATCAATGTTAGAATTTGCTTTTAAACCAGAATATCATCTTATATTCTGTGGAGATTTTAACTTTGATCCTTCACGTGACTCAAATGAATATAATTCTTTCTTTGACATTTTAGCTACCTACAACACTAAAAATATAGTTACAGTTCCAACAAGGGGTCGCTATATTTTAGATCATTGTTTTACAGATATTGCTCACTGTGTCGCTGCTGTAGAAAATAACTTTATATCCGACCATAATACCATTTTGATAGATACTCACATTAATAACACTAAAGTAAATAATTCGACCCAATGCAAGAGAATTTTTAGCGATATTAATGTCAAGAATTTTTGTTGTGATATTGCTCGTGAATCGTGGTCTGATGTGTATATGAAATCAATTACTGATGATGCTTTTCAATCTTTTCTTGATATATTCATGTATTATTTTAATATCCATTTTCCATTGCAGAAAATCACTTCTAAGAAAGTTAATGAAAAAGGCTGGGTGGATTCTAATATAACAGATTCGAGCAATGATCTAAAATCACTATTTCATTTAAAAAATGAATTTCCTATTTTAGTTCCTTATTACAAAACTGCTAAGAAGAAACATTCGCTTTTGGTAGCACATACTAAAAAAACTTTTTTCCAAAATAAAATCGTAAACTCTGATAACATGTCGAAGAGTGCCTGGAGCATCATTAATTCAAAAAGTAAAAACAAGGTGGATTCAAACTTGGAAATTTCTGGTAACAATGGAACTACTGACAATCCTAAATTAATCGCCAACCTTTTTAACAATTTTTTTAGGGACGCACCCCTTAACATTTTAAAACGCATTCCTGCAGTCAATGCAATTGATATTGGTCACAGAAACAAAGATAACAGTGTCTGTAACTTATTTCTATATCCTTTTCACGAAAATGAATTATTTAATATAATTATGACCAGAATGAAAAATAAAAAATCATCCGGGCCGGATAATGTGCCGAACTCGATAATCAGAACTGTAGCTTATGTTATTGCTAAACCTTTAACCTATGTAATCAATCTATCATTTGAAACTGGTTGTTTTCCTCACACTTTAAAAACAAATAAAATAATTCCTATTTACAAGAAAGGTAATAAAACAGATATGAATAATTACAGACCTGTAGCCCTAACCTCTGGCTTCTCTAAGATATTTGAATATAGTTTTTTGAATAGACTTGAACCTTTTCTCACTAAAACCTGTGCTATCTCTGATAAACAATTCGGTTCTAGAGCAAATCGTTCAACTACCAGTGCTTTACACGTTCTTTTTACAGAAGTTTTTCAATTTCTAAATAAAGGAGAATATCCGGTAGGTATTTTCTGTGACCTTAGCAAGGCATTTGATTGTGTGGACCATGCACTGTTATTAGACAAACTTGCGCGTATAGGTATACGAGGGGTTGCGGCTAAATGGATCTCTACTTTTTTGACTAGAAGACAACAGTTTGTTTCTGTCAATTATTCAGACGATTCATTTTTTAAAGATACCGTAGTTTCTGACTATCTAGAAATCGACGTTGGCCTGCCGCAAGGTACTGTGCTTGCTCCTGTGTTGTTTATAATTTATAATAATGACTTGACTAAAGTTCTCACTGAGGATTGCATACCCATCTTGTATGTTGACGATACTACTTTGATTATTTCTGATAAAAATAAGGATAGTTTGATTGATAAATGCAATCAAAATGTTGGTTTTTTATCATTGTGGTGTTATGAAAACAATCTTTTTTTAAACGACAGTAAAACTAGAATCCTTCATTTCCATACACAACAAAATATTAGTAATCAACAACTTAGTATTAAATTTGGTGACTTAACTAAGAATAACAATGATTCAGTGAGAGTTCTAGGACTGTTAGTCAAGGATAACTTGGATTGGAAACCTCACTGTGAGGAAGTAGTTTGTGAGCTAAACTCTGTTTGCTATCAAATACGACATTTAAAACAATATTTGACTTTCAGTCAGCTTTGTATGTTTTACTATGCGTGTGTAGAGTCTAGATTGAGATATGGAATTTGTTTCTGGGGCTCTTCGAATGTTTCACACAGTGTTTTTATATGTCAGAAAAGAATTATAAGATGTATGGTTGGTGCTAAATATAATGTTTCTTGTAGAGTTTTTTTCAAAAAACACAATTTTCTTACACTCACTAGCATATACATTTATGAAATTTGTCTTTTGATTTTTAAGAACAAACTAACTTATCCTCTAATTGAAAACATCCATGATCACAATACTCGCAGCAAAAACAATTTTTATATTCCTAAATCGAAGTTAAAAGTCGTTAAAAGCTCTCCTGATAAATTTGGTTTAGAAATGTTTAATAAACTACCGGATTCATTGAAAATGGAAAATATCGAGAGAAAGTTTAAAAAAAATCTAAAGCTATTCCTTCTACAGCATTGCTTTTATTCAATTAATGAATTTATGTCTTTGTAGTTTTATTTTAAGTTTTATTTTTTGCTTTTGATGTACCATATTATTTACCTCTCCTTTTTGCTTTGACGTTTCTATACACATTGTATTGTGTCTTCAGAATTAAATAAATTATTATTATTATTATTATTATATGAAGTTTGAAATAAGTCAAAATAACCACATTCTCAGCGGTTTCAAAGTATCGCAAATCACATAAATCTATCCAATACAACATAATACGCATGAATCCGTCCACAAATGCACAAAATTTTGCGTTTCAAGCGAGTTATCAGCGTTTTTTCTGAGTCTCGTTGAAAAATTTTTTATTCTGTAAATCTGCTCAGAAGCAAGATTTTGCTTCAGAAATGCGTTATATGGCAGAATCTAGCTCCAAATACATCACATTTCGTGTTTTTAGAGTGCAATCTGCAGTTTTACAAACTCTGGAATAAGTCGAATTCACGCTTTTCCGCGCAAATTTTCACAATCAAAAAGTTCATATTCCTATTCAGAACCTCATAATATGTATGAATCCATCAACAAAAACATTATATCTCGTGTTTTCAGAGCGCTATCTGCAGTTATATGAAGTTTGAGATAAGTCAAAATTACCACATTCTCAGCGGTTTCAAAGTATCGCAAATCACATAAATCTCTCCAATACAACATAATACGCATGAATTCGTCCTCAAATGCACAAAATTTTGCGTTTTAAGCGAGTTATCAGCGTTTTTTCTGAGTTTCGTTAAGAGATTTTTATTCTGTAAATCTGCTCAGAAGCAATATTTTGCTTCAGAAATGCGTTATATGGCAGAATCTAGCTCCAAATACATCATATTTCGTGTTTTTAGAGTGCAATCTGCAGTTTTACAAACTTTGGAATAAGTCGAATTCAAGCTTTTCCGCGCAAATTTTCACGATCAAAAAGTTCATATTCCTATTCGGAACCTCATGATATGTATGAATCCATCAACAAAAACATTATATCTTGTGTTTTCAGAGCGCTATCTGCAGTTATATGAAGTTTGAAATAAGTCAAAATTACCACATTCTCAGCAGTTTCAAAGTATCGCAAGTCACATAAATCTATCCAATACAACATAATACGCATGAATCCGTCCTCAAATGCACAAAATTTTGCGTTTCCAGCGAGTTATCAGCGTTTTTTCTGAGTTTCGTCAAGAGATTTTCATTGTGTAAATCTGCTCAGAAGCAAGATTTTGCTTCAGAAATGTGTTATATGGCAGAATCTAGCACCAAATACATCATATTTCGTGTTTTTAGAGTGCAATCTGCAATTTTACAAACTTTGGAGTAAGTCGAATTCACGCTTTTCCGCGCAAATTTCCACAATCAAAAAGTTCATATTCCTATCCAGAACCTCATAATATGTATGAATCCATCAACAAAAACATTATATCTCGTGTTTTCAGAGCGCTATCTGCAGTTATATGAAGTTTGAAATAAGTCAAAATAACCACATTCTCAGCGGTTTCAAAGTATCGCAAATCACATAAATCTATCCAGTACAACATAATACGCATGAATCCGTCCACAAATGCACAAAATTTTGCGTTCCAAGCGAGTTATCAGCGTTTTTTCTGAGTCTCGTTGAAAAATTTTTTATTCTGTAAATCTGCTCAGAAGCAAGATTTTGCTTCAGAAATGCGTTATATGGCAGAATCTAGCTCCAAATACATCACATTTCGTGTTTTTAGAGTGCAATCTGCAGTTTTACAAACTTTGGAATAAGTCGAATTCACGCTTTTCCGCGCAAATTTTCACAATCAAAAAGTTCATATTCCTATTCAGAACCTCATAATATGTATGAATCCATCAACAAAAACATTATATCTCGTGTTTTCAGAGCGCTATCTGCAGTTATATGAAGTTTGAAATAAGTCAAAATTACCACATTCTCAGCGGTTTCAAAGTATCGCAAATCACATAAATCTCTCCAATACAACGTAATACGCATGAATTCGTCCTCAAATGCACAAAATTTTGCGTTTCCAGCGAGTTATCAGCGTTTTTTCTGAGTTTCGTTAAGAGATTTTTATTCTGTAAATCTGCTCAGAAGCAATATTTTGCTTCAGAAATGCGTTATATGGCAGAATCTAGCTCCAAATACATCATATTTCGTGTTTTTAGAGTGCAATCTGCAGTTTTACAAACTTTGGAATAAGTCGAATTCAAGCTTTTCCGCGCAAATTTTCACGATCAAAAAGTTCATATTCCTATTCAGAACCTCATGATATGTATGAATCCATCAACAAAAACATTATATCTCGTGTTTTCAGAGCGCTATCTGCAGTTATATGAAGTTTGAAATAAGTCAAAATTACCACATTCTCAGCAGTTTCAAAGTATCGCAAATCACATAAATCTATCCAATACAACATAATACGCATGAATCCATCCTCAAATGCACAAAATTTTGCGTTTCAAGCGAGTTATCAGCGTTTTTTCTGAGTCTCGTTGAAAAGTTTTTTATTCTGTAAATCTGCTCAGAAGCAAGATTTTGCTTCAGAAATGCGTTATGTGGCAAAATCTAGCACCAAATACATCATATTCCGTGTTTTTAGAGTGCTATTTACAGTTTTATAAACTCTGAAATAAGTCGAAATTACGCTTTTCCGCGCAAATTTTCACAATCAAAAAGTTCATATTCGTATTCAGAACCTCATAATATGTATGAATCCATCAACAAAAACATCATATCTTGTGTTTTCGAAGCGCTATCTGCAGTTATATGAAGTTTGGAATAAGTCAAAATTACCACATTCTCAGCGGTTTCAAAGTATCGCAAATCACATAAATCTATCCAATACAACATAATACGCATGAATTCGTCCTCAAATGCACAAAATTTTGCGTTTCCAGCGAGTTATCAGCGTTTTTCCTGAGTTTCGTTAAGAGATTTTTATTCTGTAAATCTGCTCAGAAGGAAGATTTTGCTTCAGAAATGCGTTATATGGCAGAATCTAGCTTCAAATACATCATATTTCGTGTTTTTAGGGTGCCATTCGCAGTTTTACAAACATTGGAATAAGTCGAAATCACGCTCTTCCGCGCAGATTTACGCAATCAAAAAGTTCATATTCCCATCCAGAACCTCATAATATGTATGTATCCATCAACAAAAACATCATATCTAGTGTTTTCAGAGCGCTATCTGCAGTTATATGAAGTTTGAAATAAGTCAAAATAACCACATTCTCAGCGGTTTCAAAGTATCGCAAATCACATAAATCTATCCAATACAACATAATACGCATGAATCCGTCCACAAATGCACAAAATTTTGCGTTTCAAGCGAGTTATCAGCGTTTTTTCTGAGTCTCGTTGAAAAATTTTTTATTCTGTAAATCTGCTCAGAAGCAAGATTTTGCTTCAGAAATGCGTTATATGGCAGAATCTAGCTCCAAATACATCACATTTCGTGTTTTTAGAGTGCAATCTGCAGTTTTACAAACTTTGGAATAAGTCGAATTCACGCTTTTCCGCGCAAATTTTCACAATCAAAAAGTTCATATTCCTATTCAGAACCTCATAATATGTATGAATCCATCAACAAAAACATTATATCTCGTGTTTTCAGAGCGCTATCTGCAGTTATATGAAGTTTGAAATAAGTCAAAATTACCACATTCTCAGCGGTTTCAAAGTATCGCAAATCACATAAATCTCTCCAATACAACGTAATACGCATGAATTCGTCCTCAAATGCACAAAATTTTGCGTTTCCAGCGAGTTATCAGCGTTTTTTCTGAGTTTCGTTAAGAGATTTTTATTCTGTAAATCTGCTCAGAAGCAATATTTTGCTTCAGAAATGCGTTATATGGCAGAATCTAGCTCCAAATACATCATATTTCGTGTTTTTAGAGTGCAATCTGCAGTTTTACAAACTTTGGAATAAGTCGAATTCAAGCTTTTCCGCGCAAATTTTCACGATCAAAAAGCTCATATTCCTATTCAGAACCTCATGATATGTATGAATCCATCAACAAAAACATTATATCTCGTGTTTTCAGAGCGCTATCTGCAGTTATATGAAGTTTGAAATAAGTCAAAATTACCACATTCTCAGCAGTTTCAAAGTATCGCAAATCACATAAATCTATCCAATACAACATAATACGCATGAATCCATCCTCAAATGCACAAAATTTTGCGTTTCAAGCGAGTTATCAGCGTTTTTTCTGAGTCTCGTTGAAAAGTTTTTTATTCTGTAAATCTGCTCAGAAGCAAGATTTTGCTTCAGAAATGCGTTATGTGGCAAAATCTAGCACCAAATACATCATATTCCGTGTTTTTAGAGTGCTATTTACAGTTTTATAAACTCTGAAATAAGTCGAAATTACGCTTTTCCGCGCAAATTTTCACAATCAAAAAGTTCATATTCGTATTCAGAACCTCATAATATGTATGAATCCATCAACAAAAACATCATATCTTGTGTTTTCGAAGCGCTATCTGCAGTTATATGAAGTTTGGAATAAGTCAAAATTACCACATTCTCAGCGGTTTCAAAGTATCGCAAATCACATAAATCTATCCAATACAACATAATACGCATGAATTCGTCCTCAAATGCACAAAATTTTGCGTTTCCAGCGAGTTATCAGCGTTTTTCCTGAGTTTCGTTAAGAGATTTTTATTCTGTAAATCTGCTCAGAAGGAAGATTTTGCTTCAGAAATGCGTTATATGGCAGAATCTAGCTTCAAATACATCATATTTCGTGTTTTTAGGGTGCCATTCGCAGTTTTACAAACATTGGAATAAGTCGAAATCACGCTCTTCCGCGCAGATTTACGCAATCAAAAAGTTCATATTCCCATCCAGAACCTCATAATATGTATGTATCCATCAACAAAAACATCATATCTAGTGTTTTCAGAGCGCTATCTGCAGTTATATGAAGTTTGAAATAAGTCAAAATAACCACATTCTCAGCGGTTTCAAAGTATCGCAAATCACATAAATCTATCCAATACAACATAATACGCATGAATCCGTCCACAAATGCACAAAATTTTGCGTTTCAAGCGAGTTATCAGCGTTTTTTCTGAGTCTCGTTGAAAAATTTTTTATTCTGTAAATCTGCTCAGAAGCAAGATTTTGCTTCAGAAATGCGTTATATGGCAGAATCTAGCTTCAAATACATCATATTTCGTGTTTTTAGAGTGCAATCTGCAGTTTTACAAACTTTGGAATAAGTCGAATTCACGCTTTTCCGCGCAAATTTTCACAATCAAAAAGTTCATATTCCTATTCAGAACCTCATAATATGTATGAATCCATCAACAAAAACATTATATCTCGTGTTTTCAGAGCGCTATCTGCAGTTATATGAAGTTTGAAATAAGACAAAATTACCACATTCTCAGCGGTTTCAAAGTATCGCAAATCACATAAATCTCTCCAATACAATATAATACGCATGAATTCGTCCCCAAATGCACAGAATTTTGCGTTTCCAGCGAGTTATCAGCGTTTTTTCTGAGTTTCGTCAAGAGATTTTTATTCTGTAAATCTGCTCAGAAGCAATATTTTGCTTCAGAAATGCGTTATATGGCAGAATCTAGCTCCAAATACATCATATTTCGTGTTTTTAGAGTGCAATCTGCAGTTTTACAAACTTTGGAATAAGTCGAATTCAATCTTTTCCGCGCAAATTTTCACGATCAAAAAGTTCATATTCCTATTCAGAACCTCATAATATGTATGAATCCATCAACAAAAACATTATATCTCGTGTTTTCAGAGCGCTATCTGCAGTTATATGAAGTTTGAAATAAGTCAAAATTACCACATTCTCAGCGGTTTCAAAGTATCGCAAATCACATAAATCTCTCCAATACAACATAATACGCATGAATTCGTCCTCAAATGCACAAAATTTTGCGTTTCCAGCGAGTTATCAGCGTTTTTTTTGAGTTTCGTTAAGAGATTTTTATTCTGTAAATCTGCTCAGAAGCAATATTTTGCTTCAGAAATGCGTTATATGGCAGAATCTAGCTCCAAATACATCATATTTCGTGTTTTTAGAGTGCAATCTGCAGTTTTACAAACTTTGGAATAAGTCGAATTCAAGCTTTTCCGCGCAAATTTTCACGATCAAAAAGTTCATATTCCTATTCAGAACCTCATAATATGTATGAATCCATCAACAAAAACATTATATCTCGTGTTTTCAGAGCGCTATCTGCAGTTATATGAAGTTTGAAATAAGTCAAAATTACCACATTCTCAGCAGTTTCAAAGTATCGCAAATCACATAAATCTATCCAATACAACATAATTCGCATGAATCCATCCTCAAATGCACAAAATTTTGCGTTTCCAGCGAGTTATCAGCGTTTTTCCTGAGTTTCGTTAAGAGATTTTTATTCTGTAAATCTGCTCAGAAGGAAGATTTTGCTTCAGAAATGCGTTATATGGCAGAATCTAGCTCCAAATACATCATTTTTCGTGTTTTTAGAGTGCTATTCGCAGTTTTACAAACATTGGAATAAGTCGAAATCACGCTCTTCCGCGCAGATTTTCGCAATCAAAAAGTTCATATTCCCATCCAGAACCTCATAATATGTATGTATCCATCAACAAAAACATCATATCTAGTGTTTTCAGAGCGCTATCTGGAGTTATATGAAGTTTGAAATAAGTCAAAATTACCACATTCTCAGCGGTTTCAAAGTATCGCTAATAACATAAATCTATCCAATACAACATAATACGCATGAATCCGTCCTTAAATGCACAAAATTTTGCGTTTCCAGCGAGTTATCAGCGTTTTTTCTGAGTCTTGTTGAGAAATTTTTGATTCTGTAAATCTGCTCAGAAACAAGATATTGCTTCAGAATTGCGTTATATGGCAGAATCTAGCACCAAATACATCATATTTCGTGTTTTTAGAGTGCAATCTGCAGTTTTACAAACTTTGGAATAAGTCGAATTCACGCTTTTCCGCGCAAATTTTCACAATCAAAAAGTTCATATTCCTATTCAGAACCCCATAATATGTATGAATTCATCAACAAAAACATTATATCTCGGGTTTTCAGAGCGCTGTCTGCAGTTATATGAAGTTTGAAATAAGTCAAAATTACCACATGCTCAGCGGTTTCAAAGTATCGCAAATCACATAAATCTATCCAATACAACATAATACGCATGAATCCGTCCTCAAATGCACAAAATTTGGCGTTTCCAGCAAGTTATAAGCGTTTTTTCTGAGTCTCGTTGAGAAATTTTTGATTCTGTAAATCTACTCAGAAGCAAGATTTTGCTCCAGAAATGCATTATATGGCAGAATCTAGCTCCAAATACATCATATTTCGTGTTTTAAGAGTGCAATCTGCAGTTTTACAAACTTTGGAATAAGTCTAATTCACGCTTTTCCGCGCAAATTTTCACAATCAAAAAGTTCATATTCCTATTCAGAACCTAATAATATGTATGAATCCATTAACAAAAACATTATATCTCGTGTTTTCAGAGCGCTATCTGCAGGCATATGAAGTTTGAAATAAGTCAAAATTACCACATTCTCAGCGGTTTCAAAGTATCGCAAATCACATAAATCTATCCAATACAACATAATACGCATGTATTTGTCCTCAAATGCACAAAATTTGGCGTTTCCAGCAAGTTATAAGCGTTTTTTCTGAGTCTCGTTGAAAAATTTTTTATTCTGTAAATCTGCTCAGAAGCAAGATTTTGCTTCAGAAATGCGTAATATGGCAGAGTCTAGCACCAAATACATCATACTTCGTGTTTTTAGAGTGCTATTTGCAGTTTTACAAACTTTGGAATAAGTCGAAATCACGCGTTTCCGCGCAAATTTTCACAATCAAAAAGTTCATATTCGTATTCAGAACCCTATTATATGTATGAATCCATCAACAAAAACATCATATCTTGTGTTTTTGAAGCGCTATCTGCAGTTATATGAAGTTTGAAATAAGTCAAAATTACCACATTCTCAGCGGTTTCAAAGTATCGCAAATCACATAAATCTATCCAATACAACATAATACGCATGAATTTGTCCCCGAATGCACAAAATTTTGCGTTTCCAGCGAGTTATCAGCGTTTTTTCTGAGTTTCGTTGAGAGATTTTTATTCTGTAAATCTGCTCAGAAGCAAGATTTTGCTTCAGAAATGCGTTATATGGCAGAATCTAGCTCCAAATACATCATATTCCGTGTTTTTAGAGTGCTATTCGCAGTTCCACTAACTTTGGAATAATTCAAAATCACGCTTTCCCGCGCAGATTTTCACAATCAAAAAGTTCATATTCCCATCCAGAACCCCATAATATGTATGAATCCATCAACAAAAACATCATATCTAGTGTTTTCAGTGCGCTATCTGCAGTTATATGAAGTTTGAAATAAGTCAAAATTACCACATTCTCAGCGGTTTCAAAGTATCGCAAATCACATGAATCTATCCAATACAACATAATACGCATGAATCCGTCCTCAAATGCACAAAATTTTGCGTTTCCAGCGAGTTATCAGCGTTTTTTCTAAGTCTTGTTGAGAAATTTTTGATTCTGTAAATCTGCTTAGAAACAAGATTTTGCTTCAGAAATGCGTTATATGGCAGAATCTGGCACCAAATACATCATATTTCGTGTTTTTAGAGTGCTATTTGCAGTTTCACAAACTTTGGAATAAGTCGGAATCACGCTTTTCCGCGCGGATTTTCACAATCAAAAAGTTCATTGTCTCATTCAGGACCTCATAATATGTATGAATTCATCAACAAAAACATCATATCCCGTGTTTTCAGAGCGCTATCTGCAGTTATATTAAGTTTGAAATAAGTCAAAATTACCATAATCTGAGCAGTTTCAAAGTATCGCAAATCACATAAATCTATCCAATACAACATAATACGCATGAATCCGTCCTCAAATGCACAAAATTTTGCGTTTACAGCAAGTTATCAGCGTTTTTTCTGAGTCTCGCTGAGAAACTTTTGATTCTGTAAATCTGCTCAGAAGCAAGATTTTGCTTCAGAAATGCGTTATATGGCTGAATCTAGCTCCAAATACTTCATATTTCGTGTTTTTAGAGTGCAATCTGCAGTTTTACAAACTTTGGAATAAGTCGAATTCACGCTTTTCCGCGCAAATTTTCAAGATCAAAAAGTTCATATTCCTAATCAGCACCTCATAATATGTATGAATCCATCAACAAAAACATTATATCTTGTGTTTTCAGAGCGCTATCTGCAGTTATATGAAGTTTGAAATAAGTCAAAATTACCATATTCTCAGCGGTTTCAGAGTATCGAAAATTACATAAATCTATCCAATACAACATAATACGCATGAATTCGTCCTCAAATGCACAAAATTTTGCGTTTCCAGCGAGTTATCAGCGTTTTTTCTGAGTCTTGTTGAGAAATTTTTGATTCTGTAAATCTGCTCAGAAACAAGATTTTGCTTCAGAAATGCGTTATATGGCAGAATCTAGCACCAAATACATCATATTCCGTGTTTTTAGAGTGCTATTTGCAGTTTCACAAACTTTGGAATAAGTCGGAATCACGCTTTTCCGCGCGGATTTTCATAATCAAAAATTTCATTGTCTTATTTAGGACCTCATAATATGTATGAATCCATCAACAAAAACATCATATTTCGTGTTTTCAGAGCGCTATCTGCAGTTATATTAAGTTTGAAATAAGTCAAAATTACCACAATCTGAGCAGTTTGAAAGTATCGCAAATCACATAAATCTATCCAATGCAACATAATACGCATGAATTCGTCCTCAAATGCACAAAATTTTGCGTTTCCAGCGAGTTATCAGCGTTTTTTCTGAGTTTCGTCAAGAGATTTTCATTGTGTAAATCTGCTCAGAAGCAAGATTTTGCTTCAGAAATGCGTTATATGGCAGAATCTAGCACCAAATACATCATATTTCGTGTTTTTAGAGTGCAATCTGCAGTTTTACAAACTTTGGAGTAAGTCGAATTCACGCTTTTCCGCGCAAATTTTCACAATCAAAAAGTTCATATTCCTATCCAGAACCTCATAATATGTATGAATCCATCAACAAAAACATTATATCTCGTGTTTTCAGAGTGCTATCTGCAGTTATATGAAGTTTGAAATAAGTCAAAATAACCACATTCTCAGCGGTTTCAAAGTATCGCAAATCACATAAATCTATCCAATACAACATAATACGCATGAATCCGTCCACAAATGCACAAAATTTTGCGTTTCAAGCGAGTTATCAGCGTTTTTTCTGAGTCTCGTTGAAAAATTTTTTATTCTGTAAATCTGCTCAGAAGCAAGATTTTGCTTCAGAAATGCGTTATATGGCAGAATCTAGCTCCAAATACATCACATTTCGTGTTTTTAGAGTGCAATCTGCAGTTTTACAAACTCTGGAATAAGTCGAATTCACGCTTTTCCGCGCAAATTTTCACAATCAAAAAGTTCATATTCCTATTCAGAACCTCATAATATGTATGAATCCATCAACAAAAACATTATATCTCGTGTTTTCAGAGCGCTATCTGCAGTTATATGAAGTTTGAGATAAGTCAAAATTACCACATTCTCAGCGGTTTCAAAGTATCGCAAATCACATAAATCTCTCCAATACAACATAATACGCATGAATTCGTCCTCAAATGCACAAAATTTTGCGTTTCCAGCGAGTTATCAGCGTTTTTTCTGAGTTTCGTTAAGAGATTTTTATTCTGTAAATCTGCTCAGAAGCAATATTTTGCTTCAGAAATGCGTTATATGGCAGAATCTAGCTCCAAATACATCATATTTCGTGTTTTTAGGGTGCCATTCGCAGTTTTACAAACATTGGAATAAGTCGAAATCACGCTCTTCCGCGCAGATTTACGCAATCAAAAAGTTCATATTCCCATCCAGAACCTCATAATATGTATGTATCCATCAACAAAAACATCATATCTAGTGTTTTCAGAGCGCTATCTGCAGTTATATGAAGTTTGAAATAAGTCAAAATAACCACATTCTCAGCGGTTTCAAAGTATCGCAAATCACATAAATCTATCCAATACAACATAATACGCATGAATCCGTCCACAAATGCACAAAATTTTGCGTTTCAAGCGAGTTATCAGCGTTTTTTCTGAGTCTCGTTGAAAAATTTTTTATTCTGTAAATCTGCTCAGAAGCAAGATTTTGCTTCAGAAATGCGTTATATGGCAGAATCTAGCTTCAAATACATCATATTTCGTGTTTTTAGAGTGCAATCTGCAGTTTACAAACTTTGGAATAAGTCGAATTCACGCTTTTCCGCGCAAATTTTCACAATCAAAAAGTTCATATTCCTATTCAGAACCTCATAATATGTATGAATCCATCAACAAAAACATTATATCTCGTGTTTTCAGAGCGCTATCTGCAGTTATATGAAGTTTGAAATAAGACAAAATTACCACATTCTCAGCGGTTTCAAAGTATCGCAAATCACATAAATCTATCCAATACAACATAATACGCATGAATCCGTCCACAAATGCACAAAATTTTGCGTTTCAAGCGAGTTATCAGCGTTTTTTCTGAGTCTCGTTGAAAAATTTTTTATTCTGTAAATCTGCTCAGAAGCAAGATTTTGCTTCAGAAATGCGTTATATGGCAGAATCTAGCTCCAAATACATCACATTTCGTGTTTTTAGAGTGCAATCTGCAGTTTTACAAACTCTGGAATAAGTCGAATTCACGCTTTTCCGCGCAAATTTTCACAATCAAAAAGTTCATATTCCTATTCAGAACCTCATAATATGTATGAATCCATCAACAAAAACATTATATCTCGTGTTTTCAGAGCGCTATCTGCAGTTATATGAAGTTTGAGATAAGTCAAAATTACCACATTCTCAGCGGTTTCAAAGTATCGCAAATCACATAAATCTCTCCAATACAACATAATACGCATGAATTCGTCCTCAAATGCACAAAATTTTGCGTTTCCAGCGAGTTATCAGCGTTTTTTCTGAGTTTCGTTAAGAGATTTTTATTCTGTAAATCTGCTCAGAAGCAATATTTTGCTTCAGAAATGCGTTATATGGCAGAATCTAGCTCCAAATACATCATATTTCGTGTTTTTAGAGTGCAATCTGCAGTTTTACAAACTTTGGAATAAGTCGAATTCAAGCTTTTCCGCGCAAATTTTCACGATCAAAAAGTTCATATTCCTATTCGGAACCTCATGATATGTATGAATCCATCAACAAAAACATTATATCTTGTGTTTTCAGAGCGCTATCTGCAGTTATATGAAGTTTGAAATAAGTCAAAATTACCACATTCTCAGCAGTTTCAAAGTATCGCAAGTCACATAAATCTATCCAATACAACATAATACGCATGAATCCGTCCTCAAATGCACAAAATTTTGCGTTTTCCAGCGAGTTATCAGCGTTTTTTCTGAGTTTCGTCAAGAGATTTTCATTGTGTAAATCTGCTCAGAAGCAAGATTTTGCTTCAGAAATGTGTTATATGGCAGAATCTAGCACCAAATACATCATATTTCGTGTTTTTAGAGTGCAATCTGCAATTTTACAAACTTTGGAGTAAGTCGAATTCACGCTTTTCCGCGCAAATTTTCACAATCAAAAAGTTCATATTCCTATCCAGAACCTCATAATATGTATGAATCCATCAACAAAAACATTATATCTCGTGTTTTCAGAGCGCTATCTGCAGTTATATGAAGTTTGAAATAAGTCAAAATAACCACATTCTCAGCGGTTTCAAAGTATCGCAAATCACATAAATCTATCCAATACAACATAATACGCATGAATCCGTCCACAAATGCACAAAATTTTGCGTTCCAAGCGAGTTATCAGCGTTTTTTCTGAGTCTCGTTGAAAAATTTTTTATTCTGTAAATCTGCTCAGAAGCAAGATTTTGCTTCAGAAATGCGTTATATGGCAGAATCTAGCTCCAAATACATCACATTTCGTGTTTTAGAGTGCAATCTGCAGTTTTACAAACTTTGGAATAAGTCGAATTCACGCTTTTCCGCGCAAATTTTCACAATCAAAAAGTTCATATTCCTATTCAGAACCTCATAATATGTATGAATCCATCAACAAAAACATTATATCTCGTGTTTTCAGAGCGCTATCTGCAGTTATATGAAGTTTGAAATAAGTCAAAATTACCACATTCTCAGCGGTTTCAAAGTATCGCAAATCACATAAATCTCTCCAATACAACGTAATACGCATGAATTCGTCCTCAAATGCACAAAATTTTGCGTTTCCAGCGAGTTATCAGCGTTTTTTCTGAGTTTCGTTAAGAGATTTTTATTCTGTAAATCTGCTCAGAAGCAATATTTTGCTTCAGAAATGCGTTATATGGCAGAATCTAGCTCCAAATACATCATATTTCGTGTTTTTAGAGTGCAATCTGCAGTTTTACAAACTTTGGAATAAGTCGAATTCAAGCTTTTCCGCGCAAATTTTCACGATCAAAAAGTTCATATTCCTATTCAGAACCTCATGATATGTATGAATCCATCAACAAAAACATTATATCTCGTGTTTTCAGAGCGCTATCTGCAGTTATATGAAGTTTGAAATAAGTCAAAATTACCACATTCTCAGCAGTTTCAAAGTATCGCAAATCACATAAATCTATCCAATACAACATAATACGCATGAATCCATCCTCAAATGCACAAAATTCTGCGTTTCAAGCGAGTTATCAGCGTTTTTTCTGAGTCTCGTTGAAAAGTTTTTTATTCTGTAAATCTGCTCAGAAGCAAGATTTTGCTTCAGAAATGCGTTATGTGGCAAAATCTAGCACCAAATACATCATATTCCGTGTTTTTAGAGTGCTATTTACAGTTTTATAAACTCTGAAATAAGTCGAAATTACGCTTTTCCGCGCAAATTTTCACAATCAAAAAGTTCATATTCGTATTCAGAACCTCATAATATGTATGAATCCATCAACAAAAACATCATATCTTGTGTTTTCGAAGCGCTATCTGCAGTTATATGAAGTTTGGAATAAGTCAAAATTACCACATTCTCAGCGGTTTCAAAGTATCGCAAATCACATAAATCTATCCAATACAACATAATACGCATGAATTCGTCCTCAAATGCACAAAATTTTGCGTTTCCAGCGAGTTATCAGCGTTTTTCCTGAGTTTCGTTAAGAGATTTTTATTCTGTAAATCTGCTCAGAAGGAAGATTTTGCTTCAGAAATGCGTTATATGGCAGAATCTAGCTTCAAATACATCATATTTCGTGTTTTTAGGGTGCCATTCGCAGTTTTACAAACATTGGAATAAGTCGAAATCACGCTCTTCCGCGCAGATTTACGCAATCAAAAAGTTCATATTCCCATCCAGAACCTCATAATATGTATGTATCCATCAACAAAAACATCATATCTAGTGTTTTCAGAGCGCTATCTGCAGTTATATGAAGTTTGAAATAAGTCAAAATAACCACATTCTCAGCGGTTTCAAAGTATCGCAAATCACATAAATCTATCCAATACAACATAATACGCATGAATCCGTCCACAAATGCACAAAATTTTGCGTTTCAAGCGAGTTATCAGCGTTTTTTCTGAGTCTCGTTGAAAAATTTTTTATTCTGTAAATCTGCTCAGAAGCAAGATTTTGCTTCAGAAATGCGTTATATGGCAGAATCTAGCTTCAAATACATCATATTTCGTGTTTTTAGAGTGCAATCTGCAGTTTTACAAACTTTGGAATAAGTCGAATTCACGCTTTTCCGCGCAAATTTTCACAATCAAAAAGTTCATATTCCTATTCAGAACCTCATAATATGTATGAATCCATCAACAAAAACATTATATCTCGTGTTTTCAGAGCGCTATCTGCAGTTATATGAAGTTTGAAATAAGACAAAATTACCACATTCTCAGCGGTTTCAAAGTATCGCAAATCACATAAATCTCTCCAATACAACATAATACGCATGAATTCGTCCCCAAATGCACAGAATTTTGCGTTTCCAGCGAGTTATCAGCGTTTTTTCTGAGTTTCGTCAAGAGATTTTCATTCTGTAAATCTGCTCAGAAGCAATATTTTGCTTCAGAAATGCGTTATATGGCAGAATCTAGCTCCAAATACATCATATTTCGTGTTTTTAGAGTGCAATCTGCAGTTTTACAAACTTTGGAATAAGTCGAATTCAATCTTTTCCGCGCAAATTTTCACGATCAAAAAGTTCATATTCCTATTCAGAACCTCATAATATGTATGAATCCATCAACAAAAACATTATATCTCGTGTTTTCAGAGCGCTATCTGCAGTTATATGAAGTTTGAAATAAGTCAAAATTACCACATTCTCAGCAGTTTCAAAGTATCGCAAATCACATAAATCTATCCAATACAACATAATACGCATGAATCCATCCTCAAATGCACAAAATTTTGCGTTTCAAGCGAGTTATCAGCGTTTTTTCTGAGTCTCGTTGAAAAGTTTTTTATTCTGTAAATCTGCTCAGAAGCAAGATTTTGCTTCAGAAATGCGTTATGTGGCAAAATCTAGCACCAAATACATCATATTCCGTGTTTTTAGAGTGCTATTTACAGTTTTACAAACTTTGGAATAAGTCGAAATTACGCTTTTCCGCGCAAGCTTTCACAATCAAAAAGTTCATATTCGTATTCAGAACCTCATAATATGTATGAATCCATCAACAAAAACATCATATCTTGTATTTCGAAGCGCTATCTGCAGTTATATGAAGTTTGAAATAAGTCAAAATTACCACAATCTCAGCGGTTTCAAAGTATCGCAAATCACATAAATCTATCCAATACAACATAATACGCATGAATTCGTCCTCAAATGCACAAAATTTTGCGTTTCCAGCGAGTTATCAGCGTTTTTCCTGAGTTTCGTTAAGAGATTTTTATTCTGTATATCTGCTCAGAAGGAAGATTTTGCTTCAGAAATGCGTTATATGGCAGAATCTAGCTCCAAATACATCATATTTCGTGTTTTAAGAGTGCAATCTGCAGTTTTACAAACTTTGGAATAAGTCTAATTCACGCTTTTCCGCGAAAATTTTCACAATCAAAAAGTTCATATTCCTATTCAGAACCTAATAATATGTATGAATCCATTAACAAAAACATTATATCTCGTGTTTTCAGAGCGCTATCTGCAGGCATATGAAGTTTGAAATAAGTCAAAATTACCACATTCTCAGCGGTTTCAAAGTATCGCAAATCACATAAATCTATCCAATACAACATAATACGCATGTATTTGTCCTCAAATGCACAAAATTTGGCGTTTCCAGCAAGTTATAAGCGTTTTTTCTGAGTCTCGTTGAAAAATTTTTTATTCTGTAAATCTGCTCAGAAGCAAGATTTTGCTTCAGAAATGCGTTATATGGCAGAGTCTAGCACCAAATACATCATACTTCGTGTTTTTAGAGTGCTATTTGCAGTTTTACAAACTTTGGAATAAGTCGAAATCACGCGTTTCCGCGCAAATTTTCACAATCAAAAAGTTCATATTCGTATTCAGAACCCTATTATATGTATGAATCCATCAACAAAAACATCATATCTTGTGTTTTTGAAGCGCTATCTGCAGTTATATGAAGTTTGAAATAAGTCAAAATTACCACATTCTCAGCGGTTTCAAAGTATCGCAAATCACATAAATCTATCCAATACAACATAATACGCATGAATCCGTCCTCAAATGCTCAAAGTTTTGCGTTTCCAGCGAGTAATCAGCGTTTTTTCTGACTCTCGTTGAGAGATCTTCATTCTGTAAATCTGCTCAGAAGTAAGATTTTGCTTCAGAAATGCGTTATATGGCAGAATCTAGCTCCAGGCAGAATCTAGCTCCAAATACATCATATTTCGTGTTTTTAGAGTGCTATTCGCAGTTTTACGAAGTTTGGAATAAGTCGAAATCACGCTTTTCCGCGCCGATTTTCACAATCGAAAAGTTCATATTCCCATTTAGAACCTCATAATATGTATGAATCCATCAACAAAAACATCATATCTCGTGTTTTCGGAGCGCTATCTGCAGTTATATGAAGTTTGAAATAAGTCAAAATTACCACATTCTCAGCAGTTTCAAAGTATCACAAATCACATAAATCTATCCAATAAAACATAATACGCATGAATTCGTCCTCAAATGCACAAAATTTTGCGTTCCCAGCGAGTTATCAGCGTTTTTTCTGAGTTTCGTTGAGAGATTTTTATTCTGTAAATCTGCTCAGAAGTAAGATTTTGCCTCAGAAATGCGTTATATGGCAGAATCTAGCTCCAAATACATCATATTTCGTATTTTCAGAGTGCTATTCGCAGTTTTGCAAACTTTGGAATAGGTCGAAATCACGCTTTTCCGCGCAGATTTTCACAATCAAAAAATTCATATTCCTACTCACAACCTCATAATATGTATGAATCTATCAACAAAAACATCATATCTCGTGTTTCCTGAGCGCTATCTGCAGTTATATGAAGTTTGAAATAAGTCAAAATTACCACATTCTCAGCGGTTTCAAAGTATCGCAAATCACATAAATCTATCCAATACAACATAATACGCATGAATTAGTCCTTAAATGCACAAAATTTTGCGTTTCCAGCAAGTTATCAGCGTTTTTTCTGAGTGTCGTTGAGAAATTTTTGATTATGTAAATCAACTCAGAAACAAGATTCTGCTTCAGAAATGCGTTATATGGCAGAATCTAGCTCCAAATACATCATATTCCGTGGTATAAGAGTGCTATTCGCAGTCTTACAAACTTTGGAATAAGTCGAAATCACGTTTTTCCGCGCAGATTTTCACAATCAAGAAGTTCATATTCCTATTCAGGACCTCATAATATGTATGAATCCATCAACTAAAACATCATATCCCGTGTTTTCGGAGCGCTATCTGCAGTTATATGAAGTTTGAAATAAGTCAAAATTACCACAATCTGAGCAGTTTCAAAGTATCGCAAATCACATAAATCTATCCAATACAACATAATACGCATGAATCCGTGCTAAAATGCACGAAATTTTGCGTTTCCAGCAAGTTTTCAGCGTTTTTTCTGAGTCTCGTTGAGAAATTTTTGATTCTGTAAATCTGCTCAGAAACAAGATTTTGCGTCAGAAATGCGTTAAATGGCAGAATCTAGCACCAAATACATCATATTTCGTGTTTTCAGAGTGCAATCTGCAGTTTCACAAACTTTGGAATAAGTCAAAATCACGCTTTTTCGCGCAGATTTTCACAATCAAAAAGTTCATATTTCTATTCAGAACCTCATAATATGTATGAATCCATCAACAAAAACATCACATCTCGTGTTTCCAGAGCGCTATCTGCAGTTATATGAAGTTTGAAATAAGTCAAAATTATCACATTCTCAGCGGTTTCAAAGTATCGCAAATCACATAAATCTATCCAATACAACATAAAACGCATGAATCCGTCCTCAAATGCACAAAGTTTTGCGTTTCCAGCGAGTTATCAGCGTTTTTTCTGACTCTCGTTGATAGATTTTTATTCTGTAAATCTGCTCAGAAGTAAGATTTTGCCTCAGAAATGCGTTATATGGCAGAATCTAGCTCCAAATACATCATATTTCGTATTTTCAGAGTGCTATTCGCAGTTTTGCAAACTATGGAATAGGTCGAAATCACGCTTTTCCGCGCAGATTTTCACAATCAAAAAATTCATATTCCTACTCACAACCTCATAATATGTATGAATCTATCAACAAAAACATTATATCTCGTGTTTTCTGAGCGCTATCTGCAGTTATATGAAGTTTGAAATAAGTCAAAATTACCACATTCTCAGCGGTTTCAATGTATCGCAAATCACATAAATCTATCCAATACAACATAATACGCATGAATTCGTCCTCAAATGCACAAAATTTTGCGTTTCCAGTGAGTTATCAGCGTTTTTTCTGAGTTTCTTTGAGAGATTTTCATTCTGTAAATCTGCTCAGAAGCAAGATTTTGCTTCAGAAATGCGTTATATGGCAGAATCTAGCTCCAAATACATCATATTTCGTGTTTTGAGAGTGCTATTCGCAGTTTTACAAACTTTGGAATAAGTCGAAATCACGCTTTTTCGGGCTGATTATCACAATCAAAAAGTTCATATTCCAATTAAGGACCTCATAATTTGTATGAATCCATCAACAAAAACATCATATCTCGTGTTTTCAGAGCGCTTTCTGCAGTTAAATGAAGTTTGAAATAAGTCAAAATTACCACATTCTCAGCGGTTTCAAAGTATCGCAAAACCCATAAATCTATCCAATACAACATAATACGCATGAATCCGTCCTCAAATGCACAAAATTTTGCGTCTCCAGCGAGTTATCAGCGTTCTTTCCGAGTCTCGTTGAGAAATTTATGATTCTGTAAATCTGCTTAGAAGCTAGACTTTGCTTCAGAAATGCGTTATATGGCAGAATCTAGCACCAAATACATCATATTCCGTGTTTTTAGAGTGCTATTCGCAGTTTTACAAACTTTTGAACAAGTCGGAATCACGCTTTTCTGCGCAGATTTTCACAATCAAAATGTTCATATTCCTATTCAGGACCTGATAATATGTATGAATCCATCAACAAAAACATCATATCTCGTGTTTTCAGAGCGCTATCTGCAGTTATATGAAGTTTGAAATAAGTCAAAATAACCACATGCTCGGCGGTTTCAAAGTATCGCAAAACACATAAATCTATCCAATACAACATAATACGCATGAATCCGTCCTCAAATGCACAAAATTTTGCGTTTACAGCAAGTTATCAGCGTTTTTTCTGAGTCTCGTTGAGAAATTTTTGATTCTGTAAATCTGCTCAGAAACAAGATTTTGCTTCAGAAATGCGTTATATGGCAGAATCTAGTACCAAATACATCCTATTTCGTGTTCTTAGAGTGCTTTTCGCAGTTTTACAAACTTTGGAATAAGTCGGAATCACGCTTTTCCTCGCAAATTTTCACAATCAAAAAGTTCATATTCCTATTCCACCTCATAATATGTATGAATCCTCACTAAAAACATCATATCTCGTGTTTTAGAGCGCTATCTGCAGTTATATGAAGTTTGAAATAAGTCAAAATTACCACATTCTCAGCGGTTCCAAAGTATCGCAAATCACATAAATCTATCCAATACAACATAATACGCATGAATCCGTCCTCAAATGCACAAATTTTTGCGTTTCCAGCGAGTTATCAGCGTTTTTCCTGAGTCTCGTTAAGAAATTTTTGATTCTGTAAATCTGCTCAGAAGCAAGATTTTGCTTCAAAAATGCGTTATATGGCAGAATCTAGCACCCAATACATCATATTTCGTGTTTTTAGTTTGCTATTCCCAGTTTTACAAACTTTGGAATAAGTCGATATCACGCTTTTCCGCGCAGATTTTCACAATCAAAAAACTCATATTCCTATTCAGAACCTCATAATATGTATGAATCCATCAACAAAAACATCATATCTCGTGTTTCCAGAGCGCTATCTGCAGTTATATGAAGTTTGAAATAAGTCAAAATTACCACATTCTCAGCGGTTTCAAAGTATCGCAAATCACATAAATCTATCCAATACAACATAATACGCATGAACCCGTCCTCAAATGCACAAAATTTTGCGTTTCCAGCAAGTTATCAGCGTTTTATCTGAGTCTCGTTGAGAAATTTTTGATTCTGTAAATCTGCTCAGAAGCAAGATTTTGCTTCAGAAATGCGTTATATGGCAGAATCTAGCTCTAAATACATCATATTTCGTGTTTTTTGAGTGATATTCGCTGTTCTACAAACTTTGGAATGAGTCGAAATCACGCTTTTCCGCGCAGATTTTCACATTCAAAAAGTTCATATTCCTTTTCAGGACCTCATAATATGTATGAATCCATCATCAAGAACATCATAACTCGTGTTTTCAGAGCGCTATCTGCAGTTATATGAAGTTTGAAATAAGTCAAAATTACCACATTCTGAGCAGTTTCAAAGTATCGCAAATCACATAAATCTATCCAATACAACATAATACGCATGGATCCGTCCTCAAATGCACAAAATTGTGCGTTTCCAGCGAGTTATCAGCGTTTTCTCCGAGTCTCGTTGGGAAATTTTAGATTCTGTAAATCTGCTCAGAAGCAAGATTTTGCTTCAGAAATGCGTTATATGGCAGAATCTAGCACCAAATACATCATATTTCGTGTTTGTAGAGTGCTATTCGCAGTTTTACAAACTTTGGAATAAGTCGAAATCACGCTTTTCCGGGCAGATTATCACAATCAAAAAGTTCATATTCCTATTCAGGACCTCATAATTTGTATGAATCCATCAACAAAAACATCATATCTCGTGTTTCCAGAGCGCTTTCTGCAGTTAAATGAAGTTTGAAATAAGTCAAAATTACCACATTCTCAGCGGTTTCAAAGTATCGCAAAACACATAAATCAATCCAATACAACATAATACGCATGAATCCGTCCTCAAATGCACAAAATTTTGCGTCTCCAGCGAGTTATCAGCGTTCTTTCCGAGTCTCGTTGAGAAATTTTTGATTCTGTAAATCTGCTCAGAAGCTAGATTTTGCTCCAGAAATGCGTTATATGGCAGAATCTAGCACCAAATACATCATATTCCGTGTTTTTAGAGTGCTATTCGCAGTTTTACAAACTTTGGAATAAATCGGAATCACGCTTTTCTGCGCAGATTTTCACAATCAAAATGTTCATATTCCTATTCAGGACCTCATAATATGTATGAATCCATCAACAAAAACATCATATCTCGTGTTTTCAGAGCGCTATCTGCAGTTATATGAAGTTTGAAATAAGTCAAAATAACCACATTCTCGGCGGTTTCAAAGTATCGCAAAACACATAAATCTATCCAATACAACATAATACGCATGAATCCGTCTTCAAATGCACAAAATTTTGCGTCTCCAGCAAATTATCAGCGTTTTTTGTGAGTCTCGTTGAGAAATTCTTGATTCTGTAAATCTGCTCAGAAGCAAGATTTTGCTTCAGAAATGCGTTATATGGCAGAATCTAGCATCAAATACATCATATTCCGTGTTTTTAGAGTGCTATTTGCAGTTTTACAAACTTTGGAATAAGTCGAAATCACGCTCTCCCGCGCAGATTTTCCCAATCAAAAAGTTCATATTCCTATTCAGGACCTCATAATATGTATGAATCCATCAACAAAAACATCATATCTCGTGTTTTCAGAGCGCTACCTGCAGTTATATGAAGTTTGAAATAAGTCAAAATTACCACATTCTGAGCAGTTTCTAAGTATCGCAAATCACATAAATCTATCCAATACAACATAATACGCATAAATCCGTCCTCAAATGCACAAAATTTTGCGTTTCCAGCGAGTTATCAGCGTTTTTCCTGAGTCTCGTTGAGAAATTTCTGATTCTGTAAATAATAATAATAATAATAATAATAAATATTTATTTTCTTAGATACATTCACATGCATATGAAAAAAGTCAAAATGTGTTTAAGAGTACATATAATTACATATTAAAATAATCAGAAGGATTGTAAGAACTATGCAGTTGTAGAAAAATCTTTAGATCCTTTTTGAACTGTTTTATGTTTTTGTGCTGTCGTATATGATTTGGTAATTTATTGAAAATTTCCAAGTCAATTCTCTCGGGAGAGCTCTTAACAATATTCAATTTAGATGTAGGTATGAAAAAATTATATTTTTGCGAGTGTTGTGTTCGTGTACACTATTAGTTAAGGTGAGAGATGCCTGGTTTTTAAAAATTAAGAGGCATAGTTCGTATATGTATAGATTAGTTATAGTGAAAATTTTCTTTTTTTTGAAAATTTCTCTACAGGAAACGTTATGAGGCAAGTCCCCTAAACATCTTATAATCCTCTTCTGTGCAACAAAAATGATGCCAGAAACATTTGATGAGCCCCAGAAGCAGATATTATATCTCACACGAGACTCTATGCAGGCGTAATAAAACATTAAGAGTTGATTATTGTTTGAATATTGCTTCAGATATCTCACTTGGTAGCATAGTTTGTTGAGAATTATAATGAGCTCGTCGCCAAGAGGTTTCCAGTTGTGAGTGATTGTCATGCCTAGTATTTTTGCAGACTCGTTATTATTTTTGTTTTTGCTTCCAAATTCAATAGTTAGATCTTTATTCTTTTGGGAGTTCATATTGAAACGTACTATATTTGTTTTATTATCATTTAGAAACAACTTATTGCACCAGGATATTAAGTACTGTGCATTTTGATTACATTTTTCTATTAACGTATTTGTATCTGTTGAAGAGATTACTTGGGTTGTATCATCTGCGTACATAATCGGTATACAATCCACTGTTAGAGCTTTTTCTAAATCGTTAATATATAGAGTGAAAAGTACTGGAGCAAGAACTGTGCCCTGTGGTACCCCGATATTTATCATTGCTAATTCAGAATTTACGATTTTCTTGTTATTCTTTTTATCACTATTTGTTACTGAAACAAATTGATGTCTGTTTACTAAAAAGTTATTTATCCATTGTAAGGGAACTCCCCGTATTCCGACACATTCAAGTTTATGTAATAATCTTGAGTGATCTACACAATCAAAGGCTTTACTAAGGTCACAGAAAATGCCAACTGGGTATTCGCCTTTATTTAAATTCTCTATAATTTTTCTGTAGAAGAAATTTAAGCCGTCTTTGATAGAAATATTAGGTCTAAAACCAAATTGCTTGTCAGTAATAATTTTATTTGTTGTTGAAAAAATTTCTAATCCTTCAAAAAGACAATATTCGAAGATTTTTGAGGAACAAGAAGTTGGTGCCACAGGCCTATAATTCTCCACATCAGTCCTATTCCCTTTTTTATGGATAGGTATTATTTTATTTATCTTTAAGTGATCAGGAAATGTTCCGCTTGCAAAAGATTGATTGACAGTATGTGTCAGTGGGGCCAAGATCAAGGTGGCTACTTCCTGTAGCTTTAGCCCCGACTCTTAGGTTTGAAATTTCTATGGAAATATTCTTTTTTAGGATTATTCATTTTTTGAATGTTCCATAGCACTTCACATTATTTCACAATTTTTTGTGTGGAATTATTATATATGTGATTTCTTCTTTATCTTGTCCGTCGCGTAGGCGTCAATCGTGCCCGATAGATGGTGTTGTCAGCAGTTAATGCTGCTGCCGACCTTTTATCGCAATGAGTCTTTAGACTCTGGGATCCAAGTCTTGACCATCTTGGGCTTGGCTATACTGTACTGAAGAGTCCTAATAAGGACAAAACATATGTCTACAGTTGAATCCCCGATCTAAGATGATGGTGGCTTTAGCCACGACTCTTAGGTTTGAAATTTCCATGGGAATATTCTTTTTTAGAATCATTCATTTTTTGAATGTTTCATAGCACTTCACATTATTTCACAATTTTTTGTGTGAAATTATTATATATGTGATTTCTTCTTCATCTTGTCCGTCGCGTAGGCATCAATCGTGCCCGATAGATAGTGTTGTCAGCAGTTAATGCTGCTGCCGACATTTTATCGCAATGAGTCTTTAGACTCTGGGATCCAAGTCTTGACCATCTTGGGCTTGGCTATACTGTACTAAAGAGTCCTAATAAGGACGAAACATATGTCTACAGTTGCATCCCCGATCTAAGATGATGGTGGCTTTAGCCCCGACTCTTAGGTTTGTAATTTCTATGGAAATATTCTTTTTCAGAATTATTCATTTTTTGAATGTTCCATAGCACTTCACATTATTTCACAATTTTTTGTGTGAAATTATTATATATGTGATTTCTTCTTTATAATATTTGGAACTTTATCTGGGCCTGCTGACTTTTTGCTCTTGAGTTCCCTCAGGATAGTATACACCAACTCGGTGTCACTTACAGGAGTTAAGAAAAAACTAGTAGAGATCTTGTTACATTTTATTTGGTTTTCATTTTTTGAATTGTCCTTGGGTATTCCCTTTGAAATATTTTGCGGAGCGTCTCTAAAGAAATCATTAAAGATATTGGTCACCTCTGAAGGATCATCAATGTTTTTATTTTTGAAGGATAAGCTAATATTACCGTTTACACCGTTATTTCTAGTATTGTTATTTATAATATCCCAAGTACTTTCCACCATGTTGCTAGAGCTCATTATCTTGTTTTGAAAATAGTATTTTTTCGTTCGTGCTACCAAGTTAAAGTGCTCTTCTTTCCTCTCTTTATAAATTGGAGTTAGTTCCGGGAAGTGATTAATCAGATGAAAAAATGTTTTTAAATTTTCACTGGACTTGATGATTTTTATATCTACCCAACATTTATTTTTAGTTGCTTGTGTTTGTATTATCTGCAAAGGGAAATTTTCGTCAAAATAATACTTGAAAATTGTATAGAAACTATCAAAATCTTCGTTTGCGTCATTTTTGCTGTACACATCGGTCCAAG
Source organism: Dromius quadrimaculatus (assembly GCA_963989225.1). Lineage (NCBI taxonomy): Eukaryota > Metazoa > Arthropoda > Insecta > Coleoptera > Carabidae > Dromius > Dromius quadrimaculatus. The sequence continues at coordinate 123,507 of CAXDIG010000297.1, read as the reverse complement.
ATTCTTCTGATAGATCTGCATGAAAATTTTTTTCATTTATCTTGTTAAAAAGTCTGTCATATCGAACTGATTTGGATTGTTTGGTGTTACTATACAAGGAATTAACTAATATTGTATTATGATCGGATATAAAATTTTTTCTGACAACTGCCGCACAATTTTCAGTATTTGTAAAAATGTGATCTAAGGTATAATTGCCTTTAGTAGGGGCGTTTACTATATTTGTTAGATTATAAGGAGCAAACATATTTATCAATAAATCATATTCATTGGCGTCACGTATAGGATCTATGTTAAAATCTCCACAAATCATTACTTCATGGCTTATTCGAAAATATTTTTCCATAATTGCATTTGAATTTTCACACATCAGCTTACAATCAGTAGAAGAGGGTCTGTAAACAGCTAGTATTAAAATTGGATTTTTCAACTCCGGCTTCCACAACATGGCACAAGCTTCAAAGTATTTTTCTGAACAAAATTTGGATATATCAATTGATTCTATTTGTTTACATATGGATGTGTGACACCAAATACCAACACCTCCTCCTCTAGATTGTGATCGACAGAAGTTTGTTATACAGCTAAAATCAGTGAATACATTCAAATTGACGTTATCCGGAGTCAGCCATGTATCTGTTATACATAAGAGCTTTAAGTTTTTGAATTTTTTAATATACTCTGTAAAAATTATATTTGCTTTACTTGGCATTAAAGACTGACAATTTAATACCATACAGTCGTTATTTTCCATTTTCATATTTTTCATTATATATTGTTTTTTTGAGGGCTCCTCAGATGAAAAAAATTATTTTCATAAGTGCCACTAGGCCAAATTGTTGGGTCCATTGCTATGGTACGATTTACTTTACTGATGGTCACCTTAAAGGATGAATGATATTCTGGATATTTAGAAGCCATTTTTTCGCATGTTACTTCCGGAAACAATGGTAACAGATATTCCTGTAGTTCTACTTGGGTTATTTGAGGATGTAATTTATACACATGCAGGTGGGCTGGTTGACTTTCGGCAGCTTTTATTGTTGTTGTTTTGTTTTGATCTAGACTTCCAATGATAGTATTCACAAAACGATGTGTATCCGCTCTATTTTTAATAATTGTTCTATTACCTCCCACCGGAATTTTAGCGACAGCGGCATCTTCATTTTCATTTTTATTTAACGAGACGTTGTCAGACGTCATTCTTGGTTTACTTGTTTTGATGGTGCTTTGATTTCCATGAATAGAATTATTACTAGCGTTTCGACCCGCTTCGCGGGTCCAAGTGCTAGGCTTCGCAGCTCCATATGGGAACCGCCTCCGGCAAAAATAATTTCTTGATAAGATTATTATTATTATCATTATTATTATCTATTTAAATCTCTGTTACCCTTTCGGGTGTCGAGATTATTAGTTCTTTAATTTAATTTAATTTTTGAATTATTTCTTTCCATTGCTTCCTGTCCAAAGCCTTTTTCTTTGCTTCGTTATTATTGATGCAATTTTTTTCCAATATTTCTTGTATCGAACTTTCTCAATTCTTTCTTGGTCTGCCTCTTCCTTTTTTCTTTGGGTATCTTGCATTCCACACTTGTTTAACTTGTCTGTTTTCTGGCATTCTTATTATGTGGCCATACCATGCAAGCTGTCTTTTATCTATTGTATTTTGTATACTTTCGGTCTGTAGATTCCGTCTTATTTCTTCGTTTCTTACTTTGTCAATTCTTCGAACTTCTTCTATCCTTCTCAAAAACCTCATCTGAGTCGCCTGTATTTTACTTTGACTTCTTTGATCAAGGACCCAAGTCTCACTTCCGTAGATTAGTGTTCGTCGGTATATTGTTTTATATACAGCCATTTTTGTGGTTTTTGAAATAGGCTTTCTTGGTCTGCCTCTTCCTTTTTTCTTTGGGTATCTTGCATTCCACACTTGTTCAACTTGTCTGTTTTCTGGCATTCTTATTATGTGGCCATACCATGCAAGCTGTCTTTTATCTATTGTATTTTGTATACTTTCGGTCTGTAGATTCCGTCTTATTTCTTCGTTTCTTACTTTGTCAATTCTTCGAACTTCTTCTATCCTTCTCAAAAACCTCATCTGAGTCGCCTGTATTTTACTTTGACTTCTTTGATCAAGGACCCAAGTCTCACTTCCGTAGATTAGTGTTCGTCGGTATATTGTTTTATATACAGCCATTTTTGTGGTTTTTGAAATAGGCTTGTTATTTAGGATTACTTTGTTCATAGCATAGTAATTCTTATTCGCCGCCTGGATTCTCTTATTAATTTCGGGCTCCATACTTTCCTTACTATTTATTGCAGCTCCTAGATATGTGAACGTTTCTACTTGTTCTATCGTCTTTCCATTAAGTGATACACTAGTTGCTATATTTTCTTTGGCTATTACCATGATCTTTGTTTTTTCTATATTGATCTTCATTCCATGTTTATGCAGTTCTTCATCCCACACATTCAAGTTATGCTGCATATCTTTTTCACTTTTAGCGAAAATTGCAAGATCATCTGCGAATGCACATTCTGTCAAAGTAATTCTTTCAAGTTTGTTATGTCCTATTTCAATTGCCTTTGTTTTGTTCTTTGTTCTCTTCATGATATTGTCTAGATATATGATGAATAATATCGGACTCAGGGCTCCCCCTTGTCGTAGTCCTTGGGTGGTTGTGAATTCTTCTGATACTTCGTTTCCTGTTCGTATGTAATTTGTTGTTCTTCTGTAAATGCTTTCAATTGCTTGTAATAGTTGTTTATCTGTTTTCCTCCCTTCTAAGATTCTTCACATCTTCTCCCTCTGTATTCTGTCAAAAGCTTTCTCAATATCTACGAATGTTGCATATACTTTGTTATCCTGCCTCATCGTTATTTCTGTCATTTTTCTGATCGTAAATATATGGTCTTGCACTGAGTGTCCGCTCCTAAAACCGCACTGTGTTTTCTCAAGTATTGCTTCTGTCAATTTTCTTAATTTATTGTGTAGTATGGCTTCATATACTTTTTGAATATAGGAAATATTACAGCTTTTTCCCAGTCGTTGGGTATTTTACCAGCTTTCCATATATTGTTGAGTATAAATAGTAATACTTGTTCTCCCTCTTCACCCATATATTTTATCTGTTCGGCTTTTATCATATCATGTCCTGGAGCTTTCCCATTTTTTAATTTATGTAGTGCTAATTTCAGTTCCTCCATTGTTATGTTTCCTTTTGCACTTTCTGATGTCTTGATTCCTGCATATTCTTTTTCTTCTTTAATCAATTCCTCGTCGCTCCTTATTTTGTTATCCTCTAATAGTTCCTGGAAATGTTCTCTCCACCTGTTCATTATTTCGCTTTTCTCTCTTATAATCTTCCCTTGTTTGTTTTTCATTTGTTTAAATTGTACTTGATTTTCCTTTTTGGCATTTTTTAGTACCTTGTAATATAACTTTTTATTTTCCTTGAAGCTCTCTTCTATCGATTCGCCAAATTCTTCCCAGCTTTTCATCTTGGATTTTTTGATTACCTCTTTCACTTTTTTACTTTGCTGCTTATAGTGTTCGTAATCTACTGATTTCTTGGTGCTTAAGAATTTTTTCCACTCTTGTTTTTTCTTTTTCACTTCTTCTCTTACCTCCTCATTCCACCAGTGTGTTTGCTCCCTATGATTTCTATTTCTTGTCTTTGCACATTCTTTTTCTGTTGCTTCCATTATTATGTGTTTAAATTTCTTCCACATTTCTTCCACATTGTTACAATCCTGCTCGGTCGTAACTCTAATCATTTCCTTTATGCTTTCTCGATACTTTTCTCTTATTTTTGTGTCTTTCAATCGATCTATTCTATATTTGATTATTTCCTTGTCACTTTTGGTCTTTTTTATCATTTCTTGACTTCTATTTTCCGTTATTTTTAGTGTTGCTATCGTAAGGAAGTGGTCACTCCCTATTTCGAAACCTCCCTGGACTCTTACATCATTCACTTTTCTCATTTGCGTCTTTTGTACCAGGAAGTAATCTAACACTGATTTTTCGTTCCTACTTTTCACTTCGCGAGTATATTTGTGAATATCTTTGTGCTGAAAAAAAGTATCCAGTATTTTAAACTCATTGATAATGCAGAAATCCGTAAGTCTGTTCCCGTTGTAATTCTTCACATATTCTCCGTGCTTCCCCATTATTTCCTCGATTCCTTCGTTATTATTTCCAACTCTCGCATTGAAATCTCCAGCTATAAACACAGGTTCTTCTAATTTATCATATTCGTATTGCAGAGTTTCCCAGAATTCGTCCTTTCCCGCCTTATTTTCATCTTCGCATGGCCCATAAACTATAATAATATTTCCTGTCAATTTATTGTTATCTTCTATTTTGACTATTAATATTCTTTCGTTCATACATTTAAATTCTCTCATTGTCTGTTTCCATGTTTCGTATATTATGCAACCTACTCCTGCTCTTGCCCTTTCGTTATTCTCCACCCCACTATGAATTGATATATGTTTATTAGCTAATTTCACAATTCCTTTTCCCTTTTTCTTTGTTTCAGTTATCGCTAATATTTTTAAGTTAGCCTTTTAAAATTCTTCAATTAATTCATTTTCCTTTCCATTTATACTTTTTATATTCCATGTTCCTACCAGAATCACATTTTCCGTTGGCCGGATCCGTCTCCATTTTATCCGTATTTCTTATTTTGTGTGTTATCAGTTTTTTGAGTAGTTATTTCGTTCCACTATTTCTTGTAGAATAACTCCATTCTCCTGTTTATTCCATTTGTATACTTTTCCATCAATCGTTATTTTTTGATATCCTATTTTAACATTTTTTCCTTCATTTCATCCTTCTCTTGCAATGCTTCTTAATTCTCTTTGAATTTTCCTTTCTTATCAAGTAAGATCGTTGTCTATATATATTTTTGTATTTCTCAGACCGTTTTTCTTTGTCATCACTCTATGCTTTTGCTCCCAATTTGGTAATTCTGCTCTTATAAATTCATTCCCCTTTCCTTTGTTCATAGTTTCCATATTCTTTACATCTACTTTAATTTCTAGCTTTTGTTCCAACCAGTTTGCCATTTCGTCTGCTGTGTTTGCCCTCAGCTTCAATCCCTTTATTATTATATTATTCTTTTTCCTTGTCCTTTCTTGATTTTCAAGTTTTCTCTCCATGTTCTCTATTCTTTCTGTTAAAATATTCATCTCCTTTCTCCAACTGTTTTCTTTCTTCTCCATCTCCATCTTTATCTCTTTTATTTCTTGTTTCAAATCTTTCGTATTCTCATCCATTTTACTCATCATTTTTTGCATCATTTCTTTCAACTCTCCCATCTCTTCTGTGTTTGTTGTGTATTCCTCCGTGTTTATGTTTTCGTTTTGTTTACTTTTGGATATTTCCTCTCTTTTCCTCTGTTCAGGTGACCTGATCACTTTTTTACTTTTTCTAAATATGTTCCCGTAATCTCTCTCTTCCTTTCCTCTAGCTCTTTTATTCATACCCCAGATTCATTTTGTTTTTTATCTCAAATTTGTTTCACAATATTATTTGTTACGGTCCTGTGTTTTTAGTCACTAATTATCGGGCGAAACGCTTGCGCGTTACCTGCCTGTTCCGTTTTGTTTTCACTGACAGCTGTTTAAGGTCACAGAACTGATGAATTTATACTCTTATTTTCTATCACTAATATTATTTAGTCATCAATCACTTGATTTATACAGTATCACACGACACTTGTCTATACACTCGAACTGCTTCACTTCTGATTCTAGCGATAAGTTCCGTTTATTTCGAAATTATTATCGGCTGTCTCAAAAGCACATTTACACACACCGGATACACTGCTAAGATTAGTTCCAATTATAATTCCAGCCTACAGAATTCTCCTGCTCCATATCAAATTTCTGCATTTTTCCCTATACGTGATTTCACTCTTTTTTATAGACAATTCCCAATGTTACTTCATGTATTTATCTAGAGAAAAGTTATTGATTTCAACTCCTTCACGAATTACAGAGACTCTAGGCGTCGCAGCTCCGAATATGTACCGCCTCTCTGACAAGAATTCTTCTTTGACATGATCAATCCTGGATGTGAATTGAGCTCACGTGATTCCCCTGCTTCATATTATATTACTACACTTTTCTCTGCCCGTGATTATATTGATTGACATTTTCCAATCATATTCAGGTATAAATCCTCAAGAAAATCATCGATTTCATTCCCTTTTAGGATTAGCGACGAGATGGTGAGATTGTTTCTCTAGTAGAACTATCTTTTCAAAAGAACCACTCTTGCCGCACAATTTCCAATATTATACACAGGTCTTGATATTTACCAGTAACGGTATTTATTATTAAAGCAGCTTATTAGTAATTTGAACTACTACAGACGGCCTTACGATCGACAGAATAGGTGTGCAAGAGAAAAAGAAAGTGTGCATCAGAAAGACAAGAAACAGCGATTCGAATCATTCAAGTCTGGATTGAATATTCAATTTTATATCCCAAAATTTACTGATATATAGCACTCAATATCAATAATATCCAAAATATTGACATCAAATAGCAATAGAATATCTAATATTTCATAATAATTATCTCCCTTAAACTATTATCATAAGTAGATTTATAATCATCAACTACAATATATTACAGCTTCTCACATCTTGAGGAACTGATAATAACTAAATACTAAGATAAGAGTCAACTTCTTACCAACGGTAATGGGATGCTAGTGTTGAGACCTGTATATAAGACCGTGATGCGTGAATTTACATGCTCTATTTTTGCATCAAAAACTGCAAAAGCTTTACAAATTGCTAATACCGCTGTAAAAATACTTCACTTTACGTATTAGGATTGCAACAATGAAAGAGTTAGCGAACATATTTTTTTTCTTATATATTCATGTTATTCCTTCTAATTTGCAGCATGTTTTGCCTAAAACTGCAGATAATTTTGGGAAATGTTCCAGATAAATGTTGTGCCAATGCATTCAGGGATCAATCTAAGTTATTCTTTATTATTCATGCAGGATAAGTACTATTTTGCGCACGTTTTTCTGGGCGGTAAGTGGCTCTTCGACTTTTAAGTGCGCCAAGCATAAATTGAGTGCGACAAGTTTATTTGTTGCAGAAAAACCGTTTATCGCTTGGAAAAATAAGCGCAAAATAGTACTTATCCAGCATGCGTAATAAAAAATAGTATCTGCAACTCGTGCGGTGTTGTCAATTGCCCACTTCGCTCTCGTGGGCAATCGACAACTTATCGCACTTGCTGCACAATATACCATCATACTCTGGGATAAGTACTACCGTTTATTAAATAAACGCAAAGAACTCGAAAGTTCCATCGAATAAGTTTTGGTACCACAGATTAAAAATACCTTATTTATGAATATGAACTTATTTTTTTGATAAAAAACTTGAATATGAAATTTCGGTCAAAGATTTCTAGGCTTTCTCAAGTCATCGTGCTTTCAGAAATAGAGAAACACAACAACTGACTTTATTTTAAATTATGTTTTTTTTGAGTTCAGTAGGATCTAAAACATAAAGATCCATCGAAAGCGGCAAATGTCCCCATACTTTTTTGTAGATGCATCTCAGTGGTTGATTTTAATTTTAATTTTAAATGGAGCTGCATACCAATAGCGGCAAAAAATATTGAGTAGTCATCACAATAATACGCATTTCTTCTTCATTGTCTCTACACCCTATTTATAAGCCATTCAATAAGCTAATTTTCTCATCAATTTTGACTGTTGTAAAATAATCAGGATATACGGTGTGACACAATGATCAAGTTGAATAAGAAATTTCTCTTCCAGGTCTGAACAAAGAATTAGAACCTTTTCTTATTTTTGATGTAATTTTGAGAATTCAAATTTTTCTCGGGATGTTTATTTCCACACAAGTAAAAACGCTATGATTCTCACTTTCATGTCAAATGTTTCCGGTACTCTTCCTGCAGTTTTTGAGATAGTGACTCACTTTCTTGCCAATAAATAGATCATAAAGAATAGCGGAATATGTACGAGAGTAAAATATAATTAGATGTACGTAGAATCGTCGGAATAATTCATTAATGCCTTGAATGTATTCGCATTGTTTGCGATGCGCGAAATGCCTAATTTACTCACAGCTGTGGAAAAACCTAATATATGTGTGTGAAATTTCATTACAAGAAGCAAATTGGCTTCAAAGTTATCTCCAAGGATATTTTGAATTCAAAGCGAATTTGTTTAATATGAAATCAAAGTTGAGACCCAATTTAGTAGCTTCAATTTATTCATTCAAAAAAACTGTAAATATGATTAACATCCCAGTTGTTATGATGACTCATATTTCACATCTAAGACAGCATTCGAAGATCGATAATAAATTGCTCGAATATAGAACCAATCGGTTTTTTTTTTCGACCACAACGGAAATAAATCAGAAAACAACCCTGGATTGCTGAATAACATCATTTACGCTTTGAGTTTTAAAATTGATATTGATGCCAACAATTTATTTCACTTCAGTGATCATTGAATCATCACAGCTATCAGTTTGCAATTGATTGCAACAATATTTTGCTCATCCTCATCAATAAATCATTGCTGGTTGATCACAACAAAAGATGGGCTGATTAAAACAATATTTTGTCGGAAGCAATGGAAAAGTAGGTGATCCTAATTATAAATTGTTGATAACGACTAGTACATAGCATTTCTTGTTGATTATACCAATAGCACGATATCCATGAAATAGTCAGTCCATCGATTGCAACAATCAACCATTGGTCACAATTGGAATTGAGTAAATGACAACAATAATTCTCAGTAAGTTTTTATTGTTCATCTCATGAATTAGCAATAACTTCACGATTAGAGTCAAAATTGAGTTGATCACAACAAATAATTGTTGCCCGTGATAATCTACAATCGATGATTTCTACTCAGGAATTATTGTTGATTATAAGATCATGATAACCACTACAATAACAATACTAGTCTGAAAGAGTCATGTGATTATAATAAAAATATTATTGAACACAACAATCAAATCATTTATTCCAACAATAAAATTGTGGATTTGAGTATACAATTTGGTCGTAGCATTGAAACAACAGTATAAGGTAACTAAAACGTCCAAACTACCAATTATAACAATACCAATGTTGATGAGAATAATGACTTGTTGATTATAACAAAGAAATTGCTGTTGCAGTCTTGTTGATGAGAACAGTGAAATTATTCATCAGCTCGATATTAGTTGTTCAAAGTGCCTATTTAATGGAATACATTATTAAGGAATTGATCAAAGTAATGAAATTGATAAATGTAGTAATGAAAATATTGACAGCTGTTGTATCGTCTGACTACTCGTCATCCGATTCCTTAATATCCAGCAAAACACTCTTGTTCTTCACAATTACAATATATTTCAATAACAGATATTATGAACAAACACTAAAAGAAAAATAATATCTGACTCTTACAAAATATCTCTATCCACTCTTTCTTACGCACGCGCCTGCGCACGCGCCTGCGCACGCGCACCCTAGCGTCAACGTCACACCTAACAATGTTACCAACTGTTGGAATAGATGTCTGTGTTGATTGTACCAATGACCTTCATTAAAATCAGCTGATTACAACAGTAAATTTTCACTTGCAGCAATCCGTATCATCTATCAACATTTTTCGCGAAGACCCTTTCTTGAATAACTACGTTTAATCTGAGAATAAAGTATTGAATCCATCCATATCATGTGTCTCCTACACTTCTTGAGAAACTAATTTTTCTCAATCCCATATATGATTTCTCTCAACTATTACAATATATTTCAATAACTGATATTATGAACAAACACTAAAAGAAAAATAATATCTGATTCTCACAAAATATCTCTATCTACTCATTCTTATGCACGCGCCTGCGCACGCGCACCCGAGAGCCTACGTCACACCTAACAATGTTACCAACTGTTGGAATAGATGTCTGTGTTGATTGTTTCAATGACATTCATTAAAATCAGCTGATTACAACAGTAAAATTTCACTTGCAGCAGCCCGTATCATCTATCAACATTTTCCGCGAAAACCCTTTTTTGAATACGTATAATTTGAGAATAAAGCACTGAATCTATCCATATCATGTGTCTCCTACATTTCTTGAGAAATTAATTTTTTCCAATCCCATATATGATTTCTCTCACCAATATTACCGATTATTATTAAATTGGAAGTTCTAACCAATAATTCTTATTCCGTTTTATCTTCGCTCACGTCATCTACAATTTTATCGTATTTGTGATTTTTAAATACAAAGATCTATTTTGTTGACGTTTAATGAAATTGTACAATTTGAGGCAAAGAATATCCAAAAAGCCATGAATCTCGTTAATATTTAACAATTTGACAGGCCTGTATGTAAGTAGATGAATTAATTTGGTTCTAAAATCTTGTTCGTATATGTCTATTCTTACAAGGGTCTTATCTAAGGGTTATTGAAATTTAGTCCTAAAATGTACCACTAATAGCCGTGATGCACGTTTCAACTTTCAGTTTAAGATCTCATGTTCCTTGCAATATATATGTCTATGTCTGATTTACTCATTTGAAACGTAAAGAGAGCAAAAACGTTTGAATTAAATAATTCGTACAACACTATTATTGAAGACTTCTTCAAGAAGAGAATCATTTGAAAAAAGCATTATTCAGGTACTTGTCTTCTGTAGTCCATATAGGCTATGTTTGTTGTGTACAACCTGTGTACAATAATGAACTCATGATTCCAACAATCACACTCTAGTCTCTAGTGCATACATCAGAATTGCCTATACTACGTATTAAAACATTAGCTCATGAAATGAATCAAAATTAAAGCCTAGACTATTAGATGTCAGAAACTACAGATCAAAGTTTTAGAACCACTGAGATTTGCTACTCTCCCCAATGCACTTAATATGTCAGAGTCATCGAGAAAATATTTCATATCCAATTTTGTATACCAATTGAATAGGAACATCCACACTAAATAAGAAATTAGTGACTTTTGATATTGTAATGAAATGATATGTATTATATTAAACATTTACGTACAGTTTATTCCAGTTATATGTTATAATTTACATTTTTCAAAGAATAAATGATGACAATCGATATTTTCATCATCGTTCTCACCCAAGCTTAGTGTTTCATCAGCTCAATGCCGCTTCTAGTAAAATTACTCTCTACATAACCTCAAATACGAGGTTATAGGAAATATTCATATTCTAATAGATGTTCATTGAGTAATGTATAATTTATATCTTCCAACAAGTACAAAATATTGATTGATGGCTCCATTATCGTAATACTATAATCAGTTGGTTATTGCTTGTTTCATTGTTGACTCAAGCAAAATGTTCGATTGGCTGGGTTTATCAAGTCTTCAACTCAAATTTATTCAACTGAAAGAGATGTGAGAATAGCATAAACTAGACTATTACTAAACAATATTGAAAATCTAAATAAATACTCGTGTATTGTTGAGTATTTACCACATGTACCAGCTAAACTATACATGTTTCAAACTTCATTCAATCTTCAGTACTCATTTAATCCACAACAGAGAAACATCATGAATCAAAATATCCCTTGATTATAAGAATCGATTTCTTCATAACAATTATATGTTGAAATCATTCTAAAACTTAGCCAACAACTAATCCATTTTGCGATCAGGCATATTCTGCGTTAAGAATGCATGGATATCGTGACTATTAGTTTATTTCAAAAAATATTTGAGCATAGCCTAAAAAATATTACATAAAATTGTCATAATGTTAAAATTATTCAATTAAACTACTCACTTTCTATTTATTAGATGTGTACATTGCTGAAAACTGGAATTGGAATTTTGCGTAAAAGCGAATACGCATGTACATTCTTCGCTTGGGAAATAGGTTGGCAATACTGAATTTATTGAAATGTCAAAAAAATAGTTAATTTAATGTTCAAGCATAATATTAGCATGAAATGTATCACAAGTGATTTGCTCATGTTTGTTATGAATGTATTAATACATAAGTTTGTGAAACTTTTTCTCATCCTGCAATATTCAATGAAATAATATTGAAACCTAAACGTCAAAGCTGACAGATATCATCAATGTTCAACAATTATCTGTACATGGCTACTATTTCCGCGTGTAAGTGAGTACGCATGTACATTCTTCGCTTGAGAGATAAATGGGCAATACTGAATTCATCGAAATGTCAAAAAAATAACAATTCTAATATTTAAGCATAATATTAGCTCAAAATGTATCACAAGTGATTTGCTCAGGTTTGTAATAGATGTATTAATACATAAATTTGTGTAAGTCTTTCTCATTTTGCAATATTCAATGAAATAATATTGAAACCTAAACGTCAAAGCTGACAGATGTCATCGATGTTCAACATGCCTACTATGTCCAGGATGAATTTTTGACAGTTTTTGATTTTTCACACGAAACCTATAAGACTGAAAGAATTGAGACCCCCAAAAGGCACTACTCGTCAAGAATATCAAATTTATGAAAAAAAAATCATGTTAATTAGAGTTCTCGTTTAGGCTGCAGCCGTGGCTAACTGAAAGTGTACCTTATGCCTTTTAGTATATAAGACTAGCGTTTCGACCTGCTTTGCAGGTCTAAGCGCTAGGCTTCGCAGCTTCATATGTGAACCGCCTCCGGCAAAAATAATTTCTTGATAAGATTAGTTCCGATTATAATCTTAGCCTACAGAATCCTTCTGCTCCATATTATATTTCTGCATTCTCTCTTATTCGTGATTTCACTGCTTTTTATAGACAAATTCCATTGTTTTTTCATGTATTTATCTGGAGAGAAATTATTGATTTCAACTCCTTCACAAACTACAGAAACACAAGGCGTCGCATCTCCATATATGTACCGCCTCTCTGACAAGAATTCTTCTTTTACAAAATCAATCTCGAATGTGAATTGAGCTCACATAATTCCTCTGACTCATATTATATTTCTACACTTTTCTCTACCCGTGATTGAATTGATTGACAGTTTCCAATGATAGCTAGGTAAAATTCCTTGAGAAAATCATTGATTTCATTCCCTTTAAGGATTAGCGACGAGATGGCGAAGTTGTTCCTCTAGTAGAACCATCTTTTCAACCGGGCCTAAGACTATTATTATAAGTAGATATATAATCATCAAATACAATATATTACATCTTGAGAAACTAATAATAGCTAAATACTCCAATAAGAGTCAGCCTCTTACCAATAGTAGTGAGATGCTAGTGCCAAGACCTGTATATAAAACCATAATGCGTGAATTTACATGCTCTATTTCTGCATGGAAAACTGCAAGAGTCTTACAAATTGCCAATACCACTGAGAATATACTTTACTCCAAGTATTAAGTTTGCAACAATTTAAGAGTTAGCGGACATAATTTTTTACTTATATATTCATGTTGTTCTTTCTTATTCGCAACGTTTTTCGTCTAACGCATCGTCAACGCTACCATCGACAAACCTTGGCATGCCACGTCCAAATATAAGTATGAAAAATTCCAATTTTGCATTGCTAATAATTATATCCCTACTTTAAAAAAATTCATCCAGCTTTATAATCAATAAAATAAAACCGCTGATAATTTTAGGAAATGCTCCAAGTGAATGTTGTGCCAATTTATTTGGGGATCAATTCGAATTATTTTATATCTTTTGATAAATACCACCGTTGATAAAATAAAGGCAAAAAACTCAAACATTCCATCAATGAAGTTTTGGTATTACAGATTGAAAGTACCTTTATTTATAAATATGAACTCATTTTTTGGATAAAAAACTTGAATAGACATAGACAAACAACGACTTTTTTTTTAATTATGTTTTTGGGATCAGTAGGGCCTGAAAAGTGAAGATTCATTGAAAGCGACAACTGTCCTCATACTTTCTGGTAAATGTGCCTCAGTGGTTGATTTTAATTTCAATTTTGAATGGGGTTGCATACCAATAGCAAAAAAATTGATGATTGGAAACTTAGATCTGTAACTTCAAATTCTAAATATTCAGGAAAGCTATGCAGAGCAAGTATTTAATATGTTACATTCAATAATATTCGAGTATGTTACCTATTGTATTCATAATCAAATTTTAAATATACGTTTGCTCCAATCACTGAAAATTTGCAAGATGATAGACATAAACCGAAGAACACAAGCTCCACTCTTTCAGAGCCCCTTAGAAAGAGACGTTTCTGCAACAGATCTATCTTCCTAGATGATTACAAATTATTGAATAGCCAAATGAATTTTTGAGAACAAAATAAATTTAATAAAGATCAATCAGGCACATCTTTGGCAGAATTCAGTTGAAGAATACCTGAATGCGTTCAAGAAATTTTATGTGATTGCTGACATCTTCCACTTCAAGTTGCTAGAAATAAGAGATTGGAATTATTGTAAATTGACGATGATGGACTCCAATTTCATGCTATACTTTGTTTCCAACAATTGGTTACTTCATCTTGATAACAATAATATTATATCTCTTGATAACAAAAATAAATTTCTTGATTACATGAATGGATTCTCTTATAACAATTATATGGTAATTTCATCTTGAAGTTCACTCAATAACTACATGATTCTACGATCTCTTGTTTGATAAGAGTTTTATAGTGTGAAATATGCATGTTCCCTATTTTGTATTCAAAATGCAATAATATTGTCGCATATTACTCTTATCCTAGAAATTTCTGAGCATAACCTGGAGAAGATCACAGAAATTTGTCATTTCATTATTATTATTTGATTAAACTACCTACTTTCTCTTCTATGAGATGTGTACATTGTTGTGAATTGAAATTGGAAATGTGCGCAAAAGCGTCCCTATAAATAGTATAATCAAATGATAGATCGTCGGATGATGGATAAATCAGCAGGATTAGTATATGAATTCATATCTCTTGAGCCAACGTTTCGTGTCTCATCAATTCTTCTTCATTGTCTACAAACAATTAATTTTTCTGCAACAATATCATCACAGAACTATAATTTCACTGACATACGCAGTAATTAGATACCAAGTGAGCTGACTGGACCTCTTCACAACCTGCAGCGCTAATAATGAATTTATTATGAGCATGTTTTCTACAATATTTGTAAATGTGGTATAAATTGTCTGGTGCATTCATAAATACTTAGTCATGTTCAATTTTCCTTTAAAACTGTTCTTAAGGATTTATTCAATTCTACGGTACAAAATACAAATTTAGTTGAGTAATTCAACAGAATTCATCATATGCTTACAGTTTATTTGAGTGAAATTTCATAATTTACATTTTTCAACAAATAAGTAATGTTAATTGATATTTACATTGTTGTTTTTAACCAATCTCTAATAATTCAGACTGAGAGTTTCCACAAATTAGAAATAGCATATTTTCTCCCCTAATTACTTTGAATAATACACTTTTCATTCGACATGCCAGTTAAAAACGGTCCAAGAGCTTTTATGGGACCAATATCTCAGCCTCCAGGTTGACCAGGATACCGAGTCGATTTGCTCTCAATAAATAAACATAATTTAAAACACTGTCCCTAAAAATTATATCAAGTTATAAGAGCAAAAAATATATACATCAACTACCTGAACAGATCCAATTTGAATCTTCTGACTGCATGAATTCAGTTATGATGTTATTAATGTTTGATGCACGACTAACAGTAGATGGAACTGTCTGATAGCAAAGTACAATTTTGTGCTTTTGTAAAACTGGTTCAGAAGTCTTAAATCGAAGTAGCACATTTTTAACTGAAATAGATCATAATTTTAATAAAATAATAATAATTTTATAATGCATTTCGGTTAAGAACGGTCCAAAGATTCTTATGGGGCTATGATTCAAGCCTTCCGATTGACCATGATGCGAACCAATTTCACATAAGCACAATAACACTTGGCTATGTGTCAGTTGCTTCATTTATCAGTCTCTCATCAATTATCATAAACAGATTATTTTGAAGATTCAAATTTGCTTCCATTCGGTTAATATGTGACTGTATTTGTTGCTCTTATTTCTTGACTTTATTTCTAGCAAACTTGTTGTGAAACCTATTGAAAGACTCAAATCGTAATGCCGTAAGAGCTCTTGGACCATTCATGACATAAATGAACCATAGACAAAAATACTTCTGATCACTTCTAACCATTATTCATTGAACTTAATACTTTTCCTGCAATATACTATTTCATACATTGTTATTTATTATACAGATTGATACAATATTTTAGAATCTGCTGTCTTATCATAAATTTATAATATTTTCATGTCACGACATTCTAATTTTTCGTGAACATATAAAATTTCATTTTCTCACATCGCTAAAGCAATTAGTATTGTTTAAGCTGTAGAATATTTGATAAAAAAAAATACGAATACAAATTACGGCTCACTTCCATGCTAGGAACCTAGTGACGTACGCATGCGCGCACCTTGTACATGTATCGCTATAGTCAGTGGCTTTCAAACAAAGAGCATTCCACCTAAATACGTACAAGTGTGTGCCTCGCTAACAATAATGAATTTTTTTCAATACTAGTTGGCTTATAAAGCTTAGTTCAGGTTTTATTCTGGCTGTTTTTTTTTTTTAACTGAAAAAACACTAATTTACTGTTTTCCAATACTACTTGACCTTAAAAAGCTCGGTTTAGGTTAAGTTTTGTGTTTTTTGAATTAAAAAACACTGATTCACTGTTTTCCAACACTAATTGGCCTGAAAAGCTCGTTTTAGGTTATGTTAAAGTTGCTTTTTCTTGAATATAAAATTCTTGTCCCCACCGTTCTAGGGCCACTAGAAAATTTCTTTGAATCTCTGTGGCGTCATCTCTTTTTTACTTTTATAACTACCACTAGGCTCCTATTGTAAAAATCTACCCAAATTACTTATGGTCTAATGGAGGACTCTATTCGCATACGAAAGTTTAATAGAATAACATCACTTCTAGATTTCAGATCAGTTTGCAGCAACAGATTGATAATTGACAACTAACGCATGCGCACAAACGGTTTAGAAGTGTATGCGTACGTTCCGTTTGTATCTCAAAATTTGAGAAAGAATGAATGATGACAAATGATACTTTCATCATCGTTTTCACCCAAGCTTATCGTGTTTTATCAGCTCTATGCAGATTTTAGAAGAAATATATTTTACATAACCTCAAATACGAAATTGATAGAACTATTTATACTATAATATGTATTCGTGTCATCATATTGTAACATGATCCATTTGATGATTCATAGATTATTGTACAAAATATTTAGGTACAGTTAGTTCCTTAAGAAATATTTGATTCATATTTTTAAACAAATAAAAATTTCAGATTGATGGCCCCATTGTCGTAATCTAATGTCATTACCCTATTTGATCCATTGTTAGGTTGTGGACTGATGGTTCTCATCAATTTTGATCATTGTAAATTCCTATTCGTTGATTCAATTGAATTTTCAATGTATTGGCTTCATTGATTGAAAGGGATTTTATAATCTGCTGATGATTGCATGTTTCATTGCTGTACCCCAACAAAATGTACGATTGCATTGGTTGGTCCTTGCAATATATGTGTTAATGTCTGATTCATACATTTAAAACGTGGAAAGAGCACCTCACTAATATTATAATGGAATATTATGTACAAAATTATCATCTAGAACTCCTCCAAGTTGAGTATCTTTTAGATACATATCTTCTGTAATCCATATAGGCTACGTTTGTTGTGTATAACCTGTGTACAACAATGAACTCTTGAATTCAACAATGCCATTTAAGTCTCTAGTACATACATTAGATTTGTCTACTACGCATTGAATCATTAGCTCATGAATAAACATCAGAGCCTAGGCTATCAGATGTCAGAAACTTCAGATCGAAATCTTAGAACTACTGGGATTTGCTACTCTTTCCAATGAACTTGATATAGCCAAGGATCTCCCAACGGTATATAGCAGTATGATATATTTGTCTTTATATCAAACTTTGAATGAATATTTACAGTATATGTACATCGATCAAATTTTTGAGATCGAAAGCAGAATCATCAAGTAATTATCTGTTATTATTTTCCATTTCATTTACCCAGTGAATAGGAACATCAATAATAAATATCTAATAGGTCGCTTTTTTCATGGTATACAGAATATATACGTTTAATCTATTCGAGTATTATTTTATTATTTGAATCGTCAACACCGAAGCTTATCGTGTTTCATCAGCTCAATGCAGTTTTCAGGAGAATTATTTTTCACATAACCTCAAATAAAAAGTTGATGAGAATATTAATTTTTTCATTGCGGTATATTTATCACATGTACCAAATTATAGTCACTTGAGATATTTTAAGTGGCATTTAATCTTCAGTACTTATTTCACAGGAAATCAATATTGTAAATTAGGATATAAATTGTATCTAGTAAATAGTATATTCAAATGATGGATCGTCAGAAAATGGATGAATCAGTATCAGTGAATTGAATTCATATCACTCAAGCAGACGTTTCAAATCTTATTAATTCTTCTCCAGTACCTACAAATGATTAAATTTTCTCCAATAATATCACCACAAAACTATAATTTTGTGATTAGATAGGTACCAAGTAGACTGACTGAACTTCTCTTCAACCTGCAGCGCTGATTATGGATTTATTGTATGCATGTTTCTGAAATATTCTCAAATATAAGATAAATTGTCTAGTGTATTAATGAATACATGCTTATGGTCCATTCATCTCAAATACTTTTCCTGATGATTTATTCGACTCTACGATATAAAATACGAAGGTAGTTGGATAATTATGAATACATACCAATGAATGACCTCATTCCGTTGATGATCCTGAATGGATATATTCGATTTGAGAAATATCTAAAAAAATTTGTCGCAAAAGCCAGAATACTTTTTATAAATAAGGCTGGGCGACAACGATCATTACCACTATTACCAGTTCAATAATATGAAAGAGTAATTGATGGTGTGTTAATACAATAACGACGATGATTGAGATGTTATGCTCGTCCTCATTGTGGTAATAAAGCAGAACTTATTGATACGCTAGGATGACAATTATTTCCATATTAGGTTCAAATTATTCAATACAATAATAATTCTGAATACAGAGAGTAATAATCAAAAAATAAAGTGATAGATCACATTTAACACATTCTGGACATAATTTCAGATACTTTTGCTTCGTTGATTCGATAAGTTTTCGACGAAATTCTAGACAAGGCTTTGGGAAGCTAATTAAATAATATTAATTGTCCAAAAATCACTTACTACGCATATCGCTGTGACATATTCCATGACAACAGCGCTATTCTGCCCTTTTGTGAACTGATAACAATATATATTTTCATTAAAAAGCTTGTATCATGATTTTACTGTAAATATATATCAAAATTGTAATAAATATGAATATCCTAAAATCTCACAATGAAAACATGGTATTAACGGCTTATCTACGTATTAAGTGCCCAAGAAACATGGCGGATGTCCAGGCATGCGCACAAAAAAATTCCAATTATGACAAGAGCTATTGTTGGCATCTTATATAAAAGTAAGTTTCTTGATTGAAAGGATTTATTTCCTGATAACAAATGGAACCGTAATCATCGAGCATTCTACTATAACAACTTCTAGTGAATCCTCAAGCATAACCTAAAAAATATTACATAAATTATACTCTAATTACAAAAATAAGTTTCTTGATTACTAGAATCGATTTTCTCATAACAATTACATGTTGAAATCATCTTGGAACCTAAGTGATCGCTTGTTTGAAAGGATTTATATTGTACGAAATATGCCTGTTCTCTATTTTGTGTTGAAAATGCATTAGTATTGTGACATTATACTTTATTTCAAAAAAAGTTTGAGTACAGCCAGAAAAATATTACATAAGATTGTCATTTTGTTAATAATATCCAATTAAACTACTTACTTTCTATTTATGAGATGTGTACATTGATGTGAACTCTCATTGACTGCAAATGCGAGTACGCATGTGCAGTTTCTGCTTGGGGAATAAGTTTGCAATACTAACGTTTTATTGAATGTCAAAAAATTCATTTTTATTAAAATAAGCTTCATAGAAGCTTCGAATACATCACAAATTATCCATTTGAATGTTTTATATACATCATATCTATATTAAATAGTGATGTTGTAATATTCTGAGAAATATTTAAAATACCCGTATGTCAAACTTGACAGAAGCCACCCGATGTTCATTAATTTTTTGTTAGAGATAACTTGAGAATATTTCGACGGCCGGTGAACTGTCATTTTTGACAATTGTAATCGATGGCTTTGGCCTTCTCCTGTGATTACTATACATGTCATGGTATTCAAATATATAAAAGGCACTAGTCCTCATTAAGATGCATTGAATAGAGAAGAAATGAACAAAATTAAATATACCGTTGAAGCTCTAGGGACGAATAAAAAATTTTTTGGGAACATACAACTGACAGTTGTTATTAAAAAAATTTATGCGGATTAGTATATAGGACTAGCGTTTCGACCTGCTTCGCAGGTCCAAGCGCTAGGCTTCGCAGCTCCATATGTGAACCGCCTCCGGCAAAAATAATTTCTTAATAAGATTAGTCCCAATCATAATTTCAGCGTACAGAATTCTTCTGCTCCATATTATATTTCTGCATTTTTCCTCATTCGTGATTTTACTCTTTCTTATAGACAATACTCAATATTATTTCATGTATTTATCTGGAAAAAGATTATTGATTTCAACTTCTTCACGAATTACAGAGACTTTAGGCGTCGCAGCTCCAAATATGTACCGCGTCTCTGACAAGAATTCTTCCTTGACAAGATCAATCTCGGATGTGAATTGAGCTCACGTAATTCCCCTGATTCATATTATATTACTACACTTTTCTCTGCCCGTGGTGACATTGATTAACAGTTTCCAATCATATTTAGGTATAAATCCTTGAGAAAATCATCGATTCTATTCCCTTCAAGGATTAGCGACGAGATGGCGAGATTGTTTTTCTAGTAGAATTATCTTTTCAAAAGAACCACTCTTGCCGCACAATTTCCAATATTATACATAGGTCTTGATACTCACCAGTACGGGTATTCATTATTAAAGCAGCCTATTAGTTATTCAAACTACTACAGACGGTCTTACGATCGACAAAATAAGTGTACGAGGAAAACAGAAAATGTGCATCAGAAAGACAAGAAACAGCGATTCGAATAATTCAAGTCTGGATTGAATATTTAATTTTACATCCTCAAATTTATTGATATATAGCACTCAATATCAATAATATTCAAAATATTGCCATCAAATAGCAATAGAATTCCTAATATCCCATAATAATTACATTTAATTCCTTTGTATTCACAAAAATGGATATTTGAACTTGTGACAAATGAATGTTTCCCTCAATCTTCCTCAAACTATTATCATAAGTAGATTTATAATCATCAACTACAATATATTACAGCTTCTTACATTTTGAGGAGCTAATAATAACTAAATACTTCAATAAGAGTCAATCCCTTGCCAATGGTAGTGAGATGCTAGTGTCAAGTCCAATATATAAGACCATGGTGCGTGATTTAACATGCTCTATTCTTGCATCGAAAACTGCAAAAGTTTTTCAAATCGCTAATATCCCTGTAAAAATACTTCACTTCATGTATTAAATTTGCAATAATGTAAGAGTTGGCGAATATCATTTATTTCTTGTACATTCATGTTGTTCCTTCTAATTTGCAACATGTTCTGTCGAACTCATCGTCAACGCTACCATCGTCAAACCTTGGCCTGCGACGTCCAAATATGAGTATAAATAACTCTTATTTCACATTGATAATATTTATTTCCCTACTTTTAAAGAATTTATCGAATTTTATAATAAATGAAATAAAACCGCAAATTATTTTGGGAAATGTTCCAGGTGAATGTTGTGCCAATTCATGAAGGAATCAATCTGAATTATTTTTCATTACTCATGCAGAATTCGTACTACTTTGCGCACGTGAATAGCTCTTTGGCTTTTGAGTGCGCCAGGTATAATTTATGTGCGACAAGTAAACTTGTCGCACGCAAGCCATTTATCGCTCGGAAAAATAAGTGCGAAATAGTACTTATTTCGCATTCGTAATAAAAAATAGTATCTCCAACTCGTGCAGTATTGTCAATTGCCCATTTCGCTCTCGTGGGCAATCAAAAACTTATCGCATTTGTTGCACAATATACAATTTTATTCTTGGATGAGTACAACCGTTTATGAAATAAACGCAAAGAACTCTAAATTTCCATCAAAGAAGTTTTGGTACCATCGATTGAATATATCTTATTCATGAATATGAACCTATTTTTTTGATGAAAAACTTGAATGTGAAATTTAAGTCGAAAATTTCTAGCCGTTCTCAAGTTATCGTGCTTCTAACAATAAACAAACACAACGACTGACTTTCTTTTAAATTATGTTTTTTTGGGTTCCGTAGGGTCTAAAACGTAGAGATTCATTGAAAGCGTTAACTGTCCTCATACTTTTTTCTGAATGCATCTCAGTGATTGATTTTGATTTCAATTTTAATTGAAGTTGCATACCAATAGCGGAAAAAAAATTGAGAGTAATTACAATAATACACATTTCTTCTCCATTGTCTTCTACACCTGATTTATAAGCCACTCAATAAGCTCATTTTCCTATCAATTTCGACCCTTGTAACAAAATCAGGATATACGATGTGACACAATGATCGAGTTCAATAAGAAACTTTTCTTCCAGGTCAGAACAAAGAATAAGGGCGTTTTTTATTTTCAATGTAATTTTGAGAATTCAAACCTTTCTCGGGATGCTTATTTCCACAGAAGCAAAAACGCGTTGAACCTCACTTTCATATATTTGTGCGAAATTTTATTACAAAAAACAAATTGGCTCCAAATACATCTCCAAGGATATTTTTAATCCGAAGCGAATTTGTCCAAATCAATTGAAAATTAAGACTTAACCTAGGAGCCTGAATATATTAATTCAGAAAAACTGGTAAATATAATTAACGTCTCAGTTGTTATGCTGACTCATATTTCACATCTGAAACAGCATTAAAAGATAAAGAATAAATTGCTTGAATAGAGAACCAATCGGTTGTCTTTTGACTACAATAGAAATGAATCAGAAAACAATCCTGAATTGTTGAATAAAATCATCTACGCTTTGTCTTTTGGAATTTTTTCACTCCAGTGATCATTGAATGATCACAGCTATCAGTTTGCAATCGATTGCAACAATATTTCGTTCATCCCTATAATGGTTGAGTGGATGAGAATAAGATTCAGGGATTATCGTTGTTCGCTGCTAGCAATAGATTATTATTGGTTGATCACAACAATAGATGGGCTGATTGAAACAATATTTTGCTTATTGCAATGATAGAGAAGGTAATCCTAATTATCAATTGTTGATAGTGGCTAGTAGGTAGCATTTTTTGTTGATTATACTAATAACTTTTCCATCATAGTATGTGGTTGATAATACAATATCCATTGAATAGTCATTCTACCGATTGCAACAATCAACCATTGATCACAATTGGAATTGAGTAGATGACAACAATAATTTTTACCAAGTTTTCATCGTTTATCTAATGAATCAGCAATAACTTTACAATTAAAATTGAAATTGAGTTGATCACAACAAATGATTGTCGCCCGTAATAATCTACAATCGAAGATTTTTACTCAGGAATTATTGTTGATAATATGATCATAATACTCACTACAATAACAGTACTAGTTTGAAAGAAATTGCTGTTGCAGTCTTGTTGATGAAAACAGCAAAATTATCCATTAAATCAATATTAGTTGTTCGAAGTGCCTATTCAATCGAATACAATATTCAGGGATTGATCAAAATAATGAAATCGATGAATGAATCAATGAAAATGCTGACTGCTGTTCTATCATCTGACTACTCATTATCCGATTCCTTTATATTCAACAAAACATTCTTGTTCTTCACAATTACAATATATTTCAATAACAGATATTATAAACAAACAATAAAAGAACAATAATATCTGACTCTTGCAAAACATCTCTATCCACTCTATATTACGCATGCGCACCCAAGCGTCTACGTCACACCTAACAATGTTACCAACTGTTGAAACAGATGTCTGTGTTGATTGTTTAAAATCAGCTGATTACAACAGTAAATTCTCACTTACAGTAACCCGTATAATCTACCAACATTTTCCGCGAAAACTCTTTTTAGAATAACTACTTTTAATCTATTTATATCATGTGTCTCCTACACTTTTTGAGAAATTTTCAATATTGTTAAATGATTGTAGTGGATATACAGAATAGGTATATACGTACAGTTTATCTGAGTATTATTTTATTATTTAAATCGTTTACACCCAAACTTATCGTGTTTTATCAGCGCAATGCAGGTTTTAGGAGGATTATCTTTAACATAACCTCAAATACAAAGTTAATCGGAATATTTATTTTTTCTTTGCAGAATATTTACCACATGTACCAAACTATAGTTACTTGACATATTCCAAGTGGCATTTAATCTTCAGTACTTATTTTATAGGGAAACAATATTGTAAATTAGAGTATGAATCGTATATTGGAAATAGTATAATCAAATGATGGATAGTCGGAAGATGGATGAATCAGTATGAGTGAATTAAATTCATACCACTTGAGCAAAAATTTAGAATCCCATTAATTTTTCTTCAGTGCCTACAAATAATTGAATTTTCCTCAACAATATCACTTTGGAATCGTATTCATCAAGCATTCTGCTATAGCAGCTTCCAATAAATCCTTGAGCATAACCTTGGAAATATTACATGGAGTTACAATTTCTTGATTATAAGAATCGATTTCCTTATAACAATTACATGTTGAAATCATCTTGAAACTAATGCGATCGCTTGTTTGAGAGGATTAATGTTGTACAAAATATGCCTGTTTTCTATTTTGTGCTGAAAATGCATGGGCATTGTGACATTATACTTTATTCCAAAAAATGTTTGAGCATAGCCTAAAAAATATAACATAGAATCGTCATTTTGTTAATATTATTCAGTTGAATTACTTACTTATTATTTATAAGATGTGTACATTGTTGTGAACTGGCATTGACATTTTGCGTCAAACCGAGTACGCATGTGCAGTTTCTGTTTGGGAAATAAGTTGGCAACACTGAGATTCTATTGAATGTCAAAAAATTTATTCTAATTGAAATAAGCTTAATGGAAGCTTTAAATACATTACAAATTATTCATTTAAATGTTTTATCCATATAACAATACTTAATAACTTGATTCAATAGTGAATTTTGTGATATTTTGAATATTATTTCAAATACCTGTATGTCAAACTTGACAGAAGCGACCCGATGTTCATCAATTTTCTAGCATTGATAGCTTGATATTTTCTCGAACTGTCACTTTTGACAGTTCTCACTGTTGGTTTTAGATTTTTTCTGTAAATACTATACATGTAATAATTTTCTAACATATAAAAGGCACTCCTCCTCGTGAATACGCAATTTATAGAAAAAAATTACAAAAATCGACTGAACCATTTAAGCTGTAGCTTCGGGCAAAGTCGAGTTAGTAATCCTTACACTTGGCCTTTAGTATAGTGGAAGCGTTTCGACCTGCTTCGCAGGTCTAAGCGCTAGGCTTCGCAGCTCCATATGTGAACCGCCTCCGGCAAAAATAATTTCTTGATAAGATTAGTTCCGATAATAATTTTAGCCTACAGAATCCTTCTGCTCCATATCGTATTCCTGCATCCACTCTTATTCGTGATTTCACCATTTTTTATGGACAAATCCCAATGTTTTTTATGTATTTATCTGGAGAGAAATTATTGATTTCAACTTCTTCACAAACTACAGAAATACTAGGCATCGCAGTTCCATATATGTACAGCCTCTCTGACATGAATTCTTCTTTTACAAAATCAATCACGAATGTGAATTGAGCTCACATAATTCCTTTGCTCCATGTTATATTTCTACACTTTTCTCTGCCCGTGATCGAATCGATTGACAGTTTCCAATGATATCTAGGTAAAATTCCTTGAGAAAATCATCGATTTTATTCCCTTTAAGGATTAGCGACGAGATGGCGAGATTGTTACTCTAGTAGAACCATCTTTTCAACCGGGCCTGAGACTATTATTATAAGTAGATATATAATCATCAAATGCAATATAACACATCTTGAGGAACTAATAATAGCTAAATACTCCAATAAGATTCAACCTCTTACCAATGGTAGTGAGATGCTAGTGCCAAGATTTGTATATAAGACCGTGATGCGTGAATTTACATGCTCTATTTCTGCATGGAAAACTGCAAAAGTTCTACAAATTGCCAATACCACTGTGAAAATATTACTCTATGTATTAAGTTTGCAAGAATTTAAGAGTTAGTGGACATCATTATTTACTTATATATTCATGTTGTTCTTTCTTAATCGCACCGTTTTTCGTCTAACGCATCGTCAACGCTACCATCGACAAACCTTGGCATGCCACGTCCAAATATGAGTATAAAAAATTCTAATTCTGCATTGATAATAATTATATCCCTACTTTAAAAAAATTCATCCAACTTTATAATAAATAAAATAAAACCGCTAATAATTTTAGGAAATGCTCCAGGTGAATGTTGTGCCAATTCATTTGGGGATCAATCTAAATTATTTTATATCTTTTGATGAATACCACCATTGATAAAATAAAGGCAAAAACCTCAAACATTCCATCAATGAAGTTTTGGTATTACAGATTGAAAGTACCTTATTTATAAATATGAACTTATTTTTTGGATTAAAAACTTGAATATGAAATTTCAGTCAAAGATTTCTTGGCGTTCTAAAGTACTCGTGTTTTGAGACAGACAAACAACGACTGACTTCCTTTGGAATTATGTTTTTGGGCTCAGTAGGGTCTAAAAAGTGAAGATTCATTGAAAGCGACAACTGTCCTTATACTTTCTTGTAAATGCGTCTCAGTGGTTGATTTTAATTTCCATTTTGAATAGAGTTGCATACTAATAGCGGAAAAATTGATGATTGAAAACTCAGATCTGTAACTTCAAATTCCAAATATTCAGGAAAGCTATGCAGAGCAATTATTTAATATGTTACATTATAGTAATTGAGGTATCAAGTGTGTTAAAAGAATAATAATGCCTGAGGTCAACAATGTACTTTCCGAGGGCCTCTGGCCCGAGGTGTGTACGTTGGCCGTAGGCATTATTGTCTGTTCAACTCCCGTGGTGCCTTCAATGTTTAATGTCCGACTTTTGTTGAATTTCAATCAAAACTTTTAGAAATGTATGTCCTGTCATTGTGACATCTGTCAGAGAAATTACTCTAGTTACTATAGCTGTTACTAAGAATCTTGTTTGTTATTTTCCAAAATAATGCTTGAGGGCATTATTTTGAAATATAATGCCCCAGGGCATTATCTTGAAATATAATGCCCTCGGGTATTATTTGTTGAGTAATTAGCCTGAAATCAGTGTTATTATGACAACAATAATAAACTAGTCGGACATTGAATAATATTCGAGTATGTTATCTATTGTGTTCATAATCAAATTTCAAATATACATTTGCTCAAATCACTGAAAATTTGCAAATGATAGACATAAACCGAAGAACACAAGCTCCACTCTTCCAGAGCTTCTTAAAAAAACACGTTTCTGCAACAGATCTATCTTCCTAGATGATCACAAATTATTGAGTAGCCAAATGAATTTTTGAGAACAAAATAAATTTGATAAAAATCAATCAGGCACATCTTTGGCAGAATTCAGTTGAAGAGTACCTGATTGCGTTCAAGAAATCTCATGTGATTGGTGACATCTTCCACTTCAAGTTGCCAGAAATAAGAGATTGAAATTATTGTAAATTGACGATGATGGACTCAAATTTCATGCCATACTTTGTTTCCAACAATTGGCTACTTCATCTTGATAACAATAATATTATATCTCTTGATAACAAAAATAAATTTCTTGATTACATGAATGGATTCTCTTATAACAATTATATGGTAATTTCATCTTCAAGTTCATTCAATAACTACATGATTCTACGATCTCTTGTTTGATAAGAGTTTTATAGTGTGAAATATGCATGTTCCCTATTTTTTATTCAAAATGCAATAATATTGTCGCATATTATTCTTATCCTAAAAATTTCTGAGCATAACCTGGAGAAGATCACAGAAATTTGTCATTTTATTAATATGCGATTGAACTACCTACATTCTCTTCTATGAGATGTGTACATTGTTGTGAATTGGAATTGGAAATGTGCGCAAAAGCTCACCTATAAATAGTATAATTAAATGATGGATCGTCGGATGATGGACTAACGTTTCGAATCTTATCATTTCTTCCTCATTGTCTACAAACAATTAAATTTTCTGCAACAATATCATCACAGAACTATAATTTTACTGGCATACGCAGTAATTAGATACCAAGTAAACTGACTGAGCCCCTCTACAACCTGCAGCGCTAATAATGAATTCATTATGAGCATGTTTTCTACAATATTTGTAAATGTGGTATAAATTGTCTAGCGCCTTCATGAATACTTAGTCATGTTTGATTCTCTTTTAAAACTGTTCTTAAGGATTTATTCAATTCTACGGTACAAAATACAAATTTAGTTGAGTAATTAAACAGAATTTATCATATGCTCACAGTTTATTTGAGTGGAGTTTCATAATTTACATTTCTCAACAAATGAATAATGTTAATTGATATCTCTATTGTTGTTTTTAACCAATCTTTTCTTGATTCAAGCTGAGAGTTTTCACAAATTAAGAATAGCATATATTCTCTCCTGATTACTTTGAATAATACACTTTTCATTCGACATGCCAGTTAAAAACGGTCCAAGAGCTTTTATGGGACCAATATCTTAGCCTCCAGGTTGACCAAGATACCGAGTCGATTCACTCTCAATAAATATACATGATTTGGAACACTGTTTCTGAAAATTATATTAAGTTATAAGAGCAACAAATATATACATCAACTACCTGAACAGATCTAACTTGAATCTTCTGACTGCATGAATTCAGTTATGATGTTATTGATGTCTGATGCACGACTAACAGTAGATGGAACTATCTGATGTCAAAGTACAATTTTGTGCTATTGTCAAACTGAAATAGATCATAATTTTGATAAAATAACAATAATTCTGTAATACATTTCGGTTAAGAACGGTCCAAAGATTCTTATAGGACTATGATTCTAGCCTTTCGATTGACCATGATGCGAACCAGTTCCACATAAGCACAATAACACTTGGCTATGTGTCAGTTGCATCATTTATCAGTTGCTCATCAATTATCATAAACAGATTATTTTGAAGATTCAAATTTGCTTCCATTCGGTTAATATGTGACTGTATTTGTTGCTCTTATTTCTAGCAAACTTATTGTGAAACCTATATTTATTGTGAGTGGATCATATTCGCATTTCAGTCTATTAAAAGACTTGAATCGTAATGCCGTAAGAGCTCTTGGACCATTCATGACATAAATGAACCATAGACAAAAATACTTTTGATCACCTCTAACAATTATTCATTGAACTTGATACTTTTGCTGCAATATACTATTTCATACATTGTTATCTCTTACTCATACAGATTGATACAATATTTTAGAATCTGCTGTCTCATTATAAACTTAAAATATTTTCATGTCATGACATTCTGATTTTTCGTGAACATATGAAATTTCATTTTCTCACATCGCT
Source organism: Dromius quadrimaculatus (assembly GCA_963989225.1). Lineage (NCBI taxonomy): Eukaryota > Metazoa > Arthropoda > Insecta > Coleoptera > Carabidae > Dromius > Dromius quadrimaculatus. Next base: position 93,652 of record CAXDIG010000297.1, on the reverse strand, counting down.
AAAACAATAAGTATCGTAAAAGCTGTAGAATATTTGATAGAAAAAAATAAGAATACAAATTACGGCTCACTTTTATGCTAGGAACCTAGTGACGTGCGCATGCGCGTACCTTGTACATGTATTGCTATAATCAGTGGCTTTCAAACAAAGAGCATTCCATAGATACGTACAAGTGTGTGCCTCGCTGACAATAATGATTTTTTTTCAATATTAGTTGGCCTATAAAGCTTGGCTTAGGTTTTATTCTGGCTGTTTTTTTTTGAACTGAAAAAACACCAATTCACTGTTTTCCAATACTACTTGACCTTAAAAAGCTCGGTTCAGGTTAAGTTTTGTGTTATTTGAACTAAAGACCACTGATTTACTGTTTTCCAATACTAATTGGCCTGAAAAGCTCGTTTTAGGTTATGATAAAGTTGCTTTTTCTTGAAATGTGAAATACTAGTTCCCACGGTTCTAGTGCCACTGGAAAATCTCTTTGAATCTCTGTGGCGCCATCTCTTTCTACTTTTATAACTACTACTAGGTTTCTATTTTAAAAGTCTACCCAAATTACTTATGGTCTAATGGAAGACTCTATTCGCATAGGAAAGTTTAATAGAATAACATCACTTCTAGATTCTAAATCAGTTTGCAGCAACAGATTATTAATTGACAACTGACGCATGCGCACAAACGGTTTAGAAGTGTATGCGTACGTTCCGTCTGTATCTTAAAATTTGAGAAAGAATGAATAATGACAAATGATACTTTCATCATCGTTTTCACCCAAGCTTATCGTGTTTTATCAGCTCAATGCAGCTTTTAGGAGAAATATAGAAATACTACAAATACGGAATTGATAGAACTATGTATACTATAATATGAATTTGTGTCATCATATTGTAACATGATCCATTTGATGATTCATAGATTATTGCACAAAATATTTAGGTACAGTTAGTTCCATGAGAAATATTTGATTTATATTTTTAGACAAATAAAAAATTCAGATTGATGGCCCCATTGTCGTAATCTAATGTCATTACTCTATTTGATCCATTGTTAGGTTATGGACAGATGGTTCCCACCAATTTTGATCAATGTAAACTCCTATTCGTTGATTCAATTGAATTTTCAATGTATTGGCTTCATCGATTGGAAGGGATTCTATAATCTGCTGATGATTGCATGTTTCATTGTTGTACCTCAACAAAATGTACGATTGGATTGGGTGGTCCTTGCAATATATGTGTTAATGTCTGATTCATACATTTAAAACGTAGAAAGAGCACCTCACTAATATTTTAATGGAATATTATGTACAAAATTATCATTAAGAACTCCTCCAAGTTGTGTATCTTTTGGTACATATCTTCTGTAATCCATATAGGCTACGTTTGTTGTGTGTAACCTGTGTACAACAATGAACTCTTGAATTCAACAATGCCATTCAAGTCTCTAGTGCATACATCAGATTTATCTACTACGCATTGAATCATTAGCTCATGAATAAACGTCAGAGCCTAGGCTATCAGATGTCAGAAACTTCAGTTCGAAATCTTAGAATTCTGGGATTTGCTACTCTTTCCAATGAACTTGATATAGCCAAGGATCTCCCAACGGTATATAGCAGTATAATATAATTGTCTTTATATCAAACTTTGAATGAATATTTGCAGTATATGTACATCTATCGAATTTTTGGGATCGAAAGCAGAATCATCAAGTAATTATCTCTTATCATTCTCCATTTCATTTACCCAGTGAATAGAAACATCCATAATTTCAAATTGGTCACTTTTTCATACTATACAGAATATATACGTTCAATCTATTCAAGCATTATTCTATTATTTGAATCGTCCACACCCAAGCTTATCGTGTTTCATTAGCTCAATGCAGTTTTCAGGAGAATTATTTTCCACATAACCTCAAATAAAAAGTTAATGAGAATATTTATTTTTTCATTGCAGAATATTTATCACATGTACCAAACTATAGTCACTTGAGATATTTCAAGTGGCATTTAATCTTCAGTACTTATTTTACAGGAAATCAATATTGTAAATCAGGATATAAATCGTATCTAGAAAATAGTATATTCAAATGATGGATCGTCAGAAAATGGATGAATCAGTATTAGTGGATTAAATTCATATCACTCAAGCAGACGTTTCAAATCTTATTAATTCTACTCCAGTACCTACAGATAATTAAATTTTCTCCAATAATATCACCACAAAACTATAATTTTGTGATTAGATAGGTACCAATAGTGCGTTCGTTAATGCAGCTCGAGCGCAGAGTGTACAGAGCTTGGAGCTTAGTCAGGTGATGTCAAATCACTCCATTTACTCCGTGAATTAAAGAACGATTCAACTGTCAAATATATCTGAAATTTAAAAATTATTGGCGTTAGAACGGTTGGAATATACAAATATGAGCAATTTATTAGTTCATGCGGTTCAAATTGGTCATGACTCAATTTTTGACGATAATAATGATGATGAAAATGGTGTATCTATTATTTATTAGGAAAAATAGAAAATTATGCAGGAGAAACTGTTCCTCGAGGTTAAGATAACCAATTTGAATCGTATTTTAGAATACAGCCAACAACATTCAAAGTATTATATATATATTGATTACAAACATAGCACAAATAAAATAAGTTATTTTCTGTCGTTTTCGTGTATAAGTTCTTGTCAGGTTCGCGTACGTTTATAATTTGGCGCGATTTGAAGTATTCACTCCGCAAGCATCACCTCTTACGCTGGTGCATTGAGAGTGAGATCCAAACACTCCACTCTGCTATTACCGAGCGTTACTATTTCCGGTCTATCTCTGTACCATTCACGCTTTTTACAATTAAAGAACGCAAAAGAGCAGATGGAGTGAAAAGATTTGCATTACCGAACGCACTATTGTAGACTGATTGAACTTCTCTTCAACCTGCAGCGCTAATTATGAATTTATTGTATGCATGTTTCTGAAATATTCTCAAATATAAGATAAATTGTCTAGTGTATTCATGAATACATGCTTATGGTCCATTCATCTCAAATACTTTTCTTGATGATTTATTCGACTCTACGATATGAAATACGGAGTTAGTTGGATAATTATGAATACATACCAATGAATGACCTCATTCCGTTGATGATCCTGAATGGATATATTCGATTTGAGAAATATCTAAAAAAATTTGTCGCAAAAGCCAGAATACTTTTTATAAATAAGGCTGGGCAACAACGATCATTACCACTATTACCAGTTCAATAATATGAAAGAGTAATTGATGGTGTGTTCATACAATAACGACGATGATTGAAATGTTATGCTCGTCCTCATGGTGGTAATAAAGCAGAACTTATTGATACGCTAGGATGACAATTATTTTCATATTAGGTTCAAATTATCCAATACAATATTAATTCTGAATACAGAAGGTAATAATCAAGATCACATTTAACACATTCTGGACATAATTTCAGATACTTTTGCTTCGTTGATTTGATAAATTTTCGACGAAATTCAAGACAAGGCTTTGGGAAGCAAATCAAATAATATTAATTGTCCAAAAATCACTTACTACGCATATCGCTGTGACATATTCCATAACAACAGCGCTATTTTGCCTCTTTGTGAACTGATAACAATATATATTTTTATTAAAAAGCTTGTATTATCATTTTACTGTGAATATATATCAAAATTGTAATAAATATTAGTTTCTTAAAATCTCACATTGAAAACATAGTATTAACGGCTTGTCTACGTATCAAGTGCCCAAGAAACATGGCGGATGTCCAGGCATGCGCACAAAAAAATTCCAATCATGAGAAGAGCTATTGTTGGCATCTTATATAAAAGTAAGTTTCTTGATTGAAAGAATTGATTTCCTGATAACAATTGGAATCATAATCAAAGAGCATTCTGCTATAGCAGCTTCCAATAAATCCTTGAGCATAACCTAGAAAATATCACAAAAAGTTACACTTGAATTACAAAAATGAGTTTCTTAATTACTAGAATCGGTTTCCTTATAACAATTACATGTTGAAATCATCTTGGAACTGATGCGATCGCTTGTTTGGAAGGATTTATATTGTACGAGATATGCCTGTTTTCTATTTTGTGTTGAAAATGCATAGTATTGTGACATTATACTCTATTCCAAAAGAAGTTTGAGTATAGCCTGAAAAATATTACATAAGATTGTCATTTTGTTAATATTATTCAATTAAACTACTTACTTTCTATTTATGAGATGTGTACATTGATGTGAACTGTCATTGACTGCAAATGCGAGTCCGCATGTGCAGTTTCTGCTCATGAAATAAGTTGGCAATACTGACGTTTTATTGAATGTCAAAAAATTTATTTCTATTAAAATAAGCTTGATGGAAGCTTCAAATACATCACAAATTATCCATTTGAATATTTTATTCATATAACAATACATAATATCTATATAAAATAGTGATGTTGTAATATTTTGAGAAATATTTAAAATACCTGTATGTCAAACTTGACAGAAGCGACCTGATGTTCATTAATTTTTTGTCAGAGATAACTTGAGAATATTTCGACGGCCGGTGAACTGTCATTTTTGACAATTGTAATCGATGGTTTTGGCCTTCTCCTGTGATTACTATACATGTGACAGTTTTCAAATATATAAAAGGCACCAGTCCTAATTGAGATGCATCAAATAGAGAAGAAATGCACAAAATTAAATATACCGTTCAAGCTGCAGCGACGAATAAAAATTTTTTTGGTAACATCCAACTGACAGTTGTAATTGCAAAAATTTAAGCAAATTAGTATATAGGACTAGCGTTTCGACCCGCTTCGCAGGTCTAAGCGCTAGGCTTCGCAGCTCCATATGTGAACCGCCTCCGGCAAAAATAATTTCTTGATAAGATTAATTCCGATTATAATTTTAGCCTACAAAATCCTTCTGCTCTATATTCAATTTCAGCATTCTCTCTTATTCGTGATTTCACTGTTTTTTTTTCATGAACAAATCCCAATGTTTTTTTATGTATCTATCTGGAGAGAAATTATTGATTTCAACTCCTCCACAAACTACAGAAACACTAGGCGTCGCAGCTCCATATATGTACCACCTCTCTGACAAGAATTCTTCTTTCACAAAATCAATCTCGAATGTGAATTGAGCTCACATAATTCCTCTGATTCATATTATATTTCTACACTTTTCTCTGCCCGTGATTGAATTGATTGACAGTTTCCAATGATATCTAGGTGAAATTCCTTGAGAAAATCATTGATTCCATTCCCTTTAAGGATTAGCGACGAGATGGCGAAATTGTTCCTCTAGTAGAACCATCTTTTCAACCGGGCCTAAGACTTTTATTATAAGTAGATATATGATCATCATACTTTGAAAAAATTCAACCAGCTTTATAATAAATAAGATATAACCGCTGATAATTTTAGGTAGTGTTGCCACGAGACAAGACGAGACGAGACTTCAGTGAGTCTCGTCTCGGTCTCGTAATGGTCCCACCTGGCTGAGTCTTGTCTCAGTCTTGCCCTGGTCTTGAGTAGGTCAGTCTCGTCTCGGTCTCGAGTCTCGACGAGAGTCTCGCCATGATTTCTCAAAATTACATATTCTCACATGCGGGAATCAATTCGTTCTACCTGATTATTATTTGCTATGAATTCTTCCAAAAATATGTATTTGTAGGTATGTTTGGTGCGCAAAGTCGCTCTGGGGTTTAATTCTTATTTGTGAAGATTGTCTTTTGACGCCATTTCATAGACTTTCGACACATGTACCACCTATCGGACAATTAGAGAAGCGATTTAATGTCATCATTATTGAAGACAGTCTTCCAGAAGTAAGAGACAGGGTAGAGTCAGTTTCCTTATTTAGATGTCAGATTTGACATTCGTATGTCATAAAATAGTAACAATAAAATTATACTATTATATTTGATGATAGATCAGAATGATTAAACTGTATTTGAGTCTGAATCCAAACATCGTTCTCAACTAACTGCCAGCATAAAGTTGTCGATCATACAATACTCGAGTCCCTATAAATGTAACTATGACTTTCTAATATTGACAAAAAGACTGCGATCTGTCTACAAGCTGTCTCTTTAAATTAAAATAGGACCTCTAGAGCCAAGACAATTCGAGATAATAAAGAGGTGATAGTTTTATGCAACAAATGTGTAAACTCAAGCATTATGACGATGTTAAGACTTCCTATTTACAGTCAAGAATCAGTGAGTTACAGAAAATATTTTCCGAATTCAATAATACTAGTTTGCACATGTTGTTGACGCCACACGATATTTCTTCTACGATTCTCAAGATAAATTCATATAAACTAAATTCAGGTCACAAGAACGTTCATATGAATTGATGGTATAGATCTAAGACGCATTGTTAGCGATGTGTAAGCCACCAAATTCAGAAGTGGATGAAGAAAAAGCAAATTTTCAAATGAGGTCATATTATTGACTGGTAATAACGAGTTATATGATTCAAATGACATAAATTTATGAAAGCATAGTATTGATTTTCTCTTTCTATTCCAGTTCAGCCTAATCTGATATAATTTTGAATGAAATTAGATGACACACAGTTATATCACCAGAAATCTTATAGGAATCGATTTATATAACGTATTTACAGTAAAAATCAGTTATAGTATGATAGTTCCTTCTTCCATCATGTTGATGGTTTTTTGTGAAATTAATTGTTTTGTGCTAGTATTGGGGCTCGTCCTGTTGCACAATATTATCATATAAAATCTGTAGCGGTCACACAGTACTTCCCTAACAGAAAATTTCTTGGCCGGTTTCATCGCTGTGTCATAGATTTAGAGTGTTGCATCAATCAATTTCATATTTCGAAATGATAGCTGTCATCAAAGTGACAGCTGTCATTAAAGTGACAGCTGTCATTGTCAAAGCTACGGGTGTCATTGTTGAAATGGCGGATTGCGGTTATATTCAAGTCCCTACATTGAACAAATATTTTTGAAAATGAAGAGCTCTTTTCTGATTCAATGAAACATACAGTTATGACATTTGATTACCGGAAATTTATTATCATAACGTGGATTCTACTGATTATTTATTTTATATTCCTACTAAGCCTATCTCCCAGAGAGCTTAAGATTGATATCAAACTAGACATCATTAAAATAGCTTGTCAAAAAAACAATTGACAATCGTTTAAATATCCTATTTCATAGTTCTACTAGAATTATTCTTTATTTCTAGCAAACTTGTTGTGAAACCTATATTCATTGTGAGTGGATCATATTCGCATTTCAGTCTATTGAAAGACTTGAATCGTAATGCCGTAAGAGCCCTTGGACCATTCATGACATAAATGAATCATAGAAAAAAATACTTCTGATCACTTCTAACAATTATTCATTGAACTTGATACTTTCCCTGCAATATACTATTTCATACATTGTTATCTATTATACAGATTGATACAATATTTTAGAATCTGCTGTCTCATTATAAATTTGAAATATTTTCATGTCACGACATTCTAATTTTTTGTGAACATATAAAATTTCATTTTCTCACATCGCTAAAACAATAAGTATTGTAAAAGCTGTAGAATATTTGATAGAGAGAAATACGAATACAAATTACGGCTCACTTTTGTGCTAGGAATCTAGTTACGTGCGCATGCGCGTACCTTGTACATGTATTGCTATAGTCAGTGGCTTTCAAACAAAGAGCATTCCACCTACATACGTACAAGTGTGTGGCTCACTGATAATAATGAATTTTTTTCAATACTAGTTGGCTTATAAAGCTTAGTTTAGGTTTTATTCTGGCTGTTTTTTTTTTTGAACTGAAAAAACACTAATTTACTGTTTTCCAATACTACTTGACCCTTAAAAGCTCGGTTTAGGTTGAGTTTTGTATTTTTTGAAGTAAAAAACACTGATTTACTGTTTTCCAATACTAATTGGCCTGGAAAGCTCGTTTTAGGTTAAGTTAAAGTTGCTTTTTCTTGAATGTAAAATACTAGTCCCCACCGTTCTAGTGTCACTGGAAAATTTCTTTGAATCTCTGTGGCGCCATCTCTTTTTACTTTTATAACTACCACTAGGTTCCTTTTGTAAAAATCTACCCAAATTACTTATGGTCTAATGCAGAGGTCGGTAACCTTTTTCGGACGGCGGGCCATTTTCAAAATAAATTTTTTCATGCGGGCCGCACATTCAAATGTAACTTAAATAGTGCTCTTATATTATAAACGAATATAAAACATAAATATTATCAAAAATAAATATTGGTGCTTTGGCGGGCCGCGCAAAAAGTTGCAAAGGGCCGCAGGTTGCCGACCCCTGGTCTAATGGAAGACTATTCGCATACGAAAGTTCAATAGAATAACATCACTTCTAGATTTCAAATTAGTTTGCAGCAACAGATTGATAATTGACAACTGACGCATGCGCACAAACGGTTCAGAAGTGTATGCGTACGTTCCGTTTGTATCTCAAAATTTGAGAAAGAATGAATAATGACAAAAATGATACTCTCATCATCGTTTTCACCCAAGCTTATCGTGTTTTATCAGCTCAATGCAGCTTCTAGGAGAAATATAGGAATACTACAAATACGAAATTGATAGAACTTTTCATACTATGATATGAATTTGTGTCATCATATTCTAACATGATCGATTTGATGATTCATAGATTATTGTACAAAATATTCAGGTACAGTTAATTCCTTAAGAAATATTTGATTTATATTTTTAAACAAATAAAAAATTCAGACTGATTGCCCCATTGTCGTAATCTGATGTCATTACTCTATTTGATCCATTGTTAGGTTATGGACTGATGGTTCCCACCAATTTTGATCAATGTAAACTTCTACTCGTTGATTCAATTGAATTTTCAATGTATTGGCTTCATTGATTTAAAGGGATTTTATAATCTGCTGATGATTGCATGTTTCATTGTTGTACCTCAACAAAATGTACGATTGGATTGGTTGGTCCTTGCAATATATGTGTTAATGTCTAATTCATAGATTCAAAACGTAGAAAGAGCATCTCACTAATATTTTAATGGAATATTATGTACAAAATTATCATTAAGAACTCCTCCAAGCTAAGTATCTTTTGGATACATATCTTCTGTAATCCGTATAGGCTACGTTTGTTGTGTATAACTTGTGTACAACAATGAACTCTTGAAGTCAACAATACCATTTAAGTCTCTAGTGCATACATCAGATTTGTCTACTACGCATTGAATCATAAGCTCATGAATAAACATCAGAGCCTAGACTATTAGATGTCAGAAACTCCAGATCAAAATTTTAGAACTACTGGGATTTGCTACTCTTTCCAATGAACTTGATATAGCCAAAGCAGTATGATATAATTGTCTTTATATCAAACTTTGGATGAATATTTGCAGTATATGTACATCGATCGAATTTTTGGGGTCGAAAGCAGAATCATCAAGTAATGTAAACTCCTATTCGTTGATTCAATTGAATTTTCAATGTATTGGCTTCATTGATTGAAAGGGATTCTTTAATCTACTGATGATTGCATGTTTTATTGTTGTACCTCAACAAAATGTACGATTGGATTGGTTGGTCCTTGCAATATATGTGGTTATGTCTGATTCATACATTTAGAACGTAGAAAGAGCACCTCCCTAATATTTTAATGAGATATTATGTACAAAATTATCATTAAGAACTCCTCCAAGTTGAGTATCTTCTGGATACATATCTTCTGTAATCCATATAGGCTACGTTTGTTGTGTATAACCTGTGTACAACAATGAACTCTCGGATTCAACAATGCCATTTAAAGCTTAGGTCACATAGCTTATATACTCGGACAAGTCAAATGAGCCCCATCGGATAAGTTCGGTAATCGTATGATTCAAGATCGGCTAAGATAGGAAACTGACGTCGTCAGCGGCGTACGCATTTTATTCTCAAATGTTTTAAATTTATTAGAGAATACTTCATCTATTGAATATATACATATATAATAAAAATAATTATAATAATAATAATAATAATAATAATAATAATAATAAAATAGAATAAAAATCAAAAGATAAAAGCAAGAATTGTCATAAAAGATATTTGTTATCGTAATTAAGAATTCATAATGTTATTGACAACATATCATTACCGTTATGCAGGGGCCACACTAATGTCTAATGCCGTTAAGTAAGGCGTTATGTGACAATTGACATATTGTCATTGACAATGTGTTCATTATTGAATAACGCCCTAATTAATGACATTATACGTAAGTGTGGCCCCAGCATTACAATCACCAGCAACTATCGGAGTCATCGGTATAATCACTGGAATCCTCTAAATCTATAATTAAATGTGATACGTCGCTTTGATCTATTACAACTTCTCGATTTCCATTTGGATTACCTCTAAAGCATTTAAATTATTTTCCTCACATATTATAATCTTGTTGAAGATTAGGACTATGATTCTAAAATTTGAGTCCTGTTTCTTGAAAATTATAAGGTAACGCAGACTTGAATAGATTCTTTGCATTTAACATGGTACATGCTGTCTTCTTGAAAGCGTTTATATATTTCTTTTCGTTTATCTATGTATTGTTTATCAAAGTCACAACATCTTATAGAATAGATTTATGATTTGTCGTGGTTGAATTGATTATATCAAGAATCAATAACCACGATAAAACAGTCTATCAAATATAAAAAATTTTTAGGAAAAAAATTTGTACTCCGATAATGTTTGCTTTACATACGAAATGTACATAATGTCTTAAATCAACAAGTGAAAAGAAAGAAGCGTTTAATTCAGTTATATTCAATCTTCGCGTGGCTCAAACCTTATTGATTAGCCAAACAAAATTACTAAGTGCGCTCATGGAAGCGAATGAACAAAATATTTTCACGCAGACATACGTTTCTTATTGGTACAAGGCGGTAGGTAGGAATTGAAGAGGACATCAGCAATAGAGTATGTCTTAGCTTGGAAAGACAAACGTCATGCAACAACTGTTTCTTTCATAGCATTAGTAAGAGAGAGATAGATACAGTTAGGTCAGGCTATTTCTATCTCCAGAAGATAAATTCTCAAGCGACAGGTTAGGCTTGTCCGAGTATAGCTGTATTCTTTTGTTCACGGAGTACTGATCTAACTTATCTGGTTCACTATGTGCTTGTTCTTTCGTTTACGGATTAGTTACCCCCACTCCAAATTTCAACAACTTCAGATCACCAACAACTCCTCTAACGAAAAGCTAGAGGAGTTCATGTGGTTCATATGTATTTGAAAAACGGCGGAGTTCATAGCATTTGAATCATAATAAATGAAAAAAATTGTCTTGAAATAGTTTTGGTTAGGAAAAATGAAAATTTTGTGATACTTCATCCTGAAATTAAATTATAAATATTAAACAGATGAAAAAAACTACATGTATTTGTGTTTTGAATATTTAAAAGATGATTTCTATTAAACTTTTCTGAATATCTATAATTAAACGGAATCAAAACAAATTTTGAGTAATTCATCACAGACAAACGGAGACTCAACAAATGTTTGGTGTTCTTTCGACTATAACAGATTATATGATCTCGACGCCATTTTGAACTGATCTTCAGATTCAGTTGGATCAGTAACCCGTGAACGAAAGAATACAGCTTATGTCATGTCATGTCTGTGTTATATTTGTATGTTATGTTATGTCAACAGACACAAAGACTTGAAGCCCTCATGTGTAGGATTTAAGAACAACATAATTTCAATAACAAGATCATTTATAATTTTATAAACTCTCTTATGTATTTTCTTTCTCACAACATGTTTATAATTCTTATAATTGTTACAATAAAAAATAAGATTCACTATTACTTTCTACTAATGTGATTAATAAATTTTCCTGCATCTTTTGAGGTTAGATGAAATGTCAAAGAATGATAACCGTCAACTGCGCCAACGCAGACATAGCACATCGTCCGATAGCTGAGTTGAAATCCACTGTTGTGTTATGTCAAATGACATTACGATCATGACATAACCTATGTGACATGTTTCATAAGTTTCAATAGGTCTCAACATAATGACATAACACAGACATAACATAACATAAGCTATGTGACCGTACCTTCAGTCTCTAGTGCATACATCAGATTTGTCTACTACGCATTGAATCATTAGCTCATGAATAAACATCAGAGCCTAGGCTATTAGATGTCAGAAACTTCAGATCGAAATCTTAGAACTACTGGGATTTGCTACTCTTTTTAATGAACTTGATATAGCCAAGGATCTTCCAACGGTATATAGCAGTATGATATAATTGTCTTTATATCAAACTTTGAATGAATATTTGCAGTATATGTACATCGATCGAATTTTTGGGATCGAAAGCAGAATCATCAAGTAATTATCTCTTATCAATTTCCATTTCATTTACCCAGTGAATAGGAACATCCATAATAAATATCAAATTGGTCACTTTTTTTATAGTGTACAGAATATATACGTTTAATCTATTCGAGTATCATTTTATTATTTGAATCGTCCACACCCAAGCTTATCGTGTTTCATCAGCTCAATGCAGTTTTCAGGAGAATTATTTACCACATAACCTCAAATAAAAAGTTGATGAGAATATTCATTTTTTTATTGCAGAATATTTATCACATGTACCAAACTATAGTTACTTGAGATACTTCAAGTGACATTTAATCTTCAGTACTTATTTTACAGGAAATCAATGGTGTAAATTAGAATATAAATCGTATCTCGAAAATAGTATATTCAAATGATGGATCGTCGGAAAATAGATGAATCAGTTTTAGTGAATTAAATTCATATCACTCAAGCAGACGTTTCAAATCTCATTAATTCTTCTCCAGTACCTAGAAATAATTAAATTTTCTTCAATAATATCACCACAAAACTATAACTTTGTGATTAGATAGGTGCCAAGTAGACTGACTGAACTTCTCTTTAACCTGCAGCGCTAATTATGAATTTATTGTATGCATGTTTCTGAAATATTCTCAAATATAGGATAAATTGTCTAGTGTATTAATGAATACATGCTTATGGTCCAGTCATCTCAAATACTCTTCTTGATGATTTATTCGACTCTACGGTATAAAATACGAAGTTAGTTGAATAATTATGAATACATACCAATGAATAACCTTATTCCGTTGATGATCCTAAATGGATATATTCGATTTGAGACATATCTAAAAAAATCTGTCGCAAAAGCCAGAATACTTTTTATAAATAAGGCTGGGCAACGACGATCATTACCACTATTACCAGTTCAATAAAATGAAAGAGTAATTGATGGTGTGTTCATACAATAACGACGATGATTAAAATGTTATGCTCGTCCTCATGGTGGTGATAAAGCAGAACTTTTTGATACGCTAGGATGACAATTATTCTCATATTATTCGATACAATATTAATTCTGAAAACAGAGGATAATAATCAAAAAATTCAGTAAGAGATCACATTTAACACATTCTGGACATAATTTCAAATACTTTTGCTTCGTTGATTTGATAAGTTTCAGACGAAATTCAAGACAAGGCTTTGGGAAGCTAACTAAATAATATTAATTGTCCAAAAATCACTTACTACGCATATCGCTGTGACATATTCCATAACACCAGCGCTATTTTGCCCCTTTGTGAACTGATAACAATATATATTTTCATTAAAAAGCTTGTATTATGATTTTACTCTAAATATATATCAAAATTGTAGTGAATATGAATTTCTTAAAATCTCACATTAAAAACATAGTATTAACGGCTTATCTACGTATTAAGTGCCCAAGAAACATGGCGGATGTCCAGGCATGCGCACAAAAAAATTCCAATTATGGAAAGAGCTATTGTTGACATCTTATATAAAAGTGAGTTTCTTGATTGAAAGAATTGATTTCCTGATAACAATTGGAATCATAATCATCGAGCATTCTGCTATAGCAGCTTCCAATAAATCCTTGAGCATAACCTAGAAAATATTACATGAAGTTACACTTAAATTACAAAAATAAGTTTCTTGATTATTACAATCGATTTCCTTATAACAATTACTTGTTGAAATCATCTTGGAACTTATGCGATCGCTTGTTTGAAAGGATTTATATTGTACGAGATATGCCTGTTTTCTATTTTGTGTTGAAAATGCATAGTATTTTGACATTATACTTTATTCCAAAAGAAGTTTGAGTAAAGCCTGAAAAATATTACATAAGATTGTCATTTTGTTAATATTATTCAATTCAACTACTTACTTTCTATTTATGAGATGCGTACATTGATGTGAACTGTCATTGACTGCAAATGCGAGTACGCATGTGCAGTTTCTGCTTGGAGAATAAGTTGGCAATACTGACGTTTTAATGAATGTCAAAAAATTTATTTCTATTAAAATAAGCTTTATAGAAGCTTCGAATATATCACAAATTATCCATTAGAATGTTTTATCTATATAACAATACATAATATCAATATTAAATAGTGATGTTGTAATATTCTGAGACATATTTAAAATACCTGTATGTCAAACTTGACAGAAGCGACCCGATGTTCATTAATTTTTTGTCAGAGACAACTTGAGAATATTTCGACGGCCGGTGAACTGTCATTTTTGACAATTGTAATCGATGGTTTTGGCCTTCTCCTGTGATTACTATACATGTGATGATATTCAAATATATAAAAGGCACTAGTCCTCATTAAAATGTATTGAATAGAGAAGAAATGAACAAAATTGAATATACCGTTAAAGCTGTAGCGATGGATAAAAATTTTTTTGGTAACATCCAACTGACAGTTGTAATTGCAAAAATTTATGCGAATTAGTATATAGGACTAGCGTTTCGACCTGCTTCGCAGGTCTAAGCGCTAGGCTTCGCAGCTCCATATGTGAACCGCCTTCGGCAACAATAATTTCTTAATAAGATTAGTCCCAATCATAATTTCAGCGTACAGAATTCTCCTGCTCCATATTATATTTCGCATTTTTCCCTATTCGTGATTTCACTCTTTTTTATAGACAATTGTTAATGTTATTTCATGTATTTATCTGGAGAAAAATTATTGATTCCAACTTCTTAATGAATTACAGAGACTCTAGGCGTCGCAGCTCCAAATATGTACCGCCTCTCTGACAAGAATTCTTCCTTGATAAGATCAATCTTGGATGTGAATCGAGCTCACGTAATTCCCCTGATTCATATTATATTACTACACTTTTCTCCGCCCGTGATTACATTGATTGACAGTTCCCAATCATATATAGATATAAATCCTTGAGAAAATCATCGATTTCATTCCCTTTGAGGGTTAGCGACGAGATGGCCAGGTTGTTCCTTTAGTAGAACTATCTTTTCAAAAGAATCACTCTTGCCGCACAATTTCCAATATTATACATAGGTCTTGATACTTACCAGTAAGGGTATTCATTATTGAAGCAGCTTATTAGTCATTCAAACTACTACAGACGGCGTTACGATCGACAAAATAAGTGTGCGAGGAAAACAGAAAATGTGCATCAGAAAGACAAGAAACAGCGATTCGAATAATTCAAGTCTGGATTGAATATTTAATTTTACATCCTAAAATTCATCGAGATATAGCACTCCATATCAATAATATCCAAAATATTGCCATCAAATAGCAATAAAATTCCTAATATTTCATAATAATCACATTTAATTCCTTTGTATTCACAAAAATGGATATTTGAACTTGTGACGAATGAATGTCCCCCTCAATCTCCCTTCAACTATTATCATAAGTAGATTTATAATCATCAACTACAATATATCACAGCTTCTCACATCTTGAGGAACTGATAATAACTAAATATCTCAATAAGAGTCAATCCCTTGCCAATGGTAGTAAGATGCTAGTGTCAAGACCTATATATAAGACCGTGGTGCGTGAATTAACATGCTCTATTCTTGCATCGAAAACTGAAAAAGTTTTTCAAATTGCTAATACTTTGTAAAAATACTCTACTTCATGAATTAAGTTTGCAACAATGTAAGAGTTGGCGAACATCATTTATTTCTTGTACATTCATGTTGTTCCTTCCAATTTGCAACATGTTCTGTCGAACTCATCGTCAACGCTACCATCGTCAAACCTTGGCTTCCGACGTCCAAATATGAGTATAAATAATTCTTATTCCACATTGATAATAATTATTTCCCTACTTTCAAAGAATTTATCGAATTTTATAATAAATGAAATAAAACCGCAAACTATTTTGGGAAATGTTCCAGGTGAATGTTGTGCCCATTCATGAAGGAATCAATCTAAGTTATTTTTTATCACTCATGCAGAATGCGTACTACTTTGCGCACGTAAATAGCTCTTTGGATTTTGAGTGCGCCAGGTATAATTTATGTGCGACAAGTAAACTTGTCGCACGCAAACCATTTATCGCTCAGAAAAATAAGTGCAAAATAGTACTGATCCTGCATTCGTGATAAAAAAATAGTATCCTCAACTTGTGCAGTATTGTCAATTGCTCACTTCGCTCTCGTGGGCAATCGACAACTTATCGCACTTGTTGCACAATATACCATCATATTGTGGGATAAGTACTACCGTTCATGAAATAAACGCAAAGAACTCAAAAGTTCCATCGAATAAGTTTTGGTACCACAGATTAAAAATACCTTATTTATGAATATGAACTTATTTTTTTGATAAAAAACTTGAATATGAAATTTCAGTCAAAGATTTCTAGGCTTTCTCAAGTCATTATGCTTTTAGAAATAGACAAACACAACGACTGACTTTATTTTAAATTATGTTTTCTTGAGTTCAGTAGGGTCTAAAACGTAGAGATTCATTGGAAGCGGCAACTGTCCCCATACTTTTTTGTAGATGCATCTCAGTGGTTGATTTTAATTTTAATTTCAAATGGAGTTGCATACCAATAGCGAAAAAAAAATTGAGTAGTCATCACAATAATAAACATTTCTTCTCCATTGTCTTCTACACCCGATTTATAAGCCATTCAATAAGTTCATTTTCTCATCAATTTTAACCATTGTAAAATAATCAGCATATACGGTGTGACACAATGATCGAGTTATAAGAGAAACTTCTCTTCCAGGTCTGAACAAAGAATTAGGACCTTTTCTTATTTTTAATGTAATTTTGAGGATTCAAATTTTTCTCGGGATGTATATTTCCACACAAGCAAAAACGCTATGATCCTCACTTTCATGTCAAATGTTTCCGGCACTCTTCCCGCAGTTTTTGAGATAGTGACTCACTTTCTTGCCAATCAATAGATCATAAAGAATAGCGGAAAATGTACGAGAGTAAAATATAATTAGATGTACGTAGAATAGTTGGAATAATTCAATAATGCCTTGAATGTATTCGCATTGTTTGCGATGCGCGAAATGCCTAATTTACTCACAGCTGTGAAGAAACCTAATATATGTGTGCGAAATTCTATTACAAGAAGCAAATTGGCTTCAAAGTTATCTCCAAGGATATTTTGAATTCAAAGCGAATTTGTTTAATATCAAATCAAAGTCAAGACCCAATTTAGTAGCTTTAATTTATTCATTCAGAAAAACTGGTAAATATGATTAACGTCTCAGTTGTTATGCTGACTCATATTTCACATCTAAGACAGCATTCTAAGATCGATAATAAATTGCTCGAATTTAGAACCAATCGGTTCTCTTTTGACCACAACGGAAATAAATCAGAAAGCAACCCTGGATTGCTGAATAAAATTATCTACGCTTTATATTTTGAAATTAATATTGATGCCAACAATTTATTTCACTTCAGTGATCATTGAATGATCACAGCTATCAGTTTGCAATCGATTGCAACAATATTTTGCTCATCCTCATCAATAGATCATTGCTGGTTGATCACAACAAAAGATGGACAGATTAAAACAATATTTTGTTGACTGCAATGGAAGAGAAGGTGATCCTAATTATAAATTGCTGATAATGACTTGTACATAGAATTTTCTGTTGATTATACCAATAGTACGATATCCATTAAATAGTCAGTCCATCGATTGCAGCAATCAACCATAGATCACAATTGGAATTGAGTAAATGACAACAATAATTTTCAGTAAGTTTTTATCGTTTATCTCATGAATTAACAATAACTTCACGATTAAAGTCAAAATTGAGTTGATCACAACAAATGATTGTTGTCCGTGATAATCTACAATAGATGATTTCTACTCAGGAATTATTGTTGATTAGAAGATCATGATAACCACACTAGTTTGAAAGAGTCATGTGATTATAATAAAAATATTATTGAATACAACAATCAAATCATTTATTCCAACAATAAAATTGTGGATTTGAGTATACAATTTGGTCGTAGCATTAAAACAACTGTATAAGGTAACTAAAACGTTCAAACTACCAATTATAACAAAACCAATATTGATGAAAATAATGGCTTGTTGATTATAACAAAGAAATTGCTGTTGCAGTCTTATTGATGAGAACAGTAAAATTATTCATTAAATCAATATTAGTTGTTCAAAGTGCCTATTTAATAGAATACAATATTAAGGAATTGATCAAAATAATGAAATTGATGAATGTAGCAATGAAAATGTTGACAGCTGTTGTATAATCTGACTACTCGTCATCCGATTCCTTAATATCCAACAAAAAACTCTTGTTCTTCACAATTACAATATATTTCAATAACAGATATTATGAACAAACACTCAAAGAAAAATAATATCTGACTCTTACAAAATATCTCTATCCACTCTTTCTTACGCACGCGCCTGCGCACGCGCACTCGAGCGTCAACGTCACACCTAGCAATGTTACCAACTGTTGGAATAGATGTCTGTGTTGATTGTTCCAATGACATTCATTAAAATCAGCTGATTACAACAGTAAATTTTTACTTGCAGCAACCCGTATCATCTATCAACATTTTCCGCGAAGACCCTTTCTTGAATAACTATGTTTAATCTGAGAATAAAGTATTGAAATTATCCATATCATGTGTCTCCTACACTCCTTGAGAAATCAATTTTTTCCAATCCCACATAAGCACAATAACACTTGGCTATGTGTCAGTTGCATCATTCATCAGTTTCTCATCAATTATCATAAACAGATTATTTCGAAGATTGAAATTTGCTTCCATTCGGTTAATATGTGACTGTATTTGTTGCTCTTATTTCTTGACTTTATTTCTAGCTAACTGTTGTGAAACCTATATTCATTGTGAGTGGATCATATTCGCATTTCAGTCTATTGAAAGACTTAAATCGTAATGCCGTAAGAGCCCTTGGACCATTCATGACATAAATGAACCATAGACAAAAATACTCCTGATCACTTCTAGCCATTATTCATTGAACTTGATACTTTTCCTGCAATATACTATTTCATACATTGTTATCTATTATACAGATTGATACAATATTTTAGAATCTGCTGTCTTATTATAAACTTAAAATATTTTCATGTCACGACATTCTAATTTTTCGTGAACATATGAAATTTCATTTGCTCACATCGCTAAAACAATAAGTATTGTTAAAGCTGTAGAATATTTGATAGAAAAAAATACGAATACAAATTACGGCTCCCTTTTATGCTAGGAACCTAGTGACGTGCGCATGCGCGTACCTTGTACATGTATCGCTATAGTCAGTAGCTTTCAAACAAAGAGCATTCCACCTAAATACGTACAAGTGCCTCGCAGACAATAATGAATTTTTTTCAATACTAGTTGGCTCATAAAGCCTGGTTTAGGTTTTATTCTGGCTGTTTTTTTTTTGAACTGAGAAAACACTAATTTACTGTTTTCCAATACTACTTGACCTTGAAAAGCTCGGTTCAGGTTGAGTTTTGTGTTTTTTGAACTGAAAAATACTGATTTACTATTTTCCAATACTAATTGGCCTGGGAAGCTCGTTTTAGGTTATGTTAAAGTTGCTTTTTCTTGAATGTAAAATTCTAGTCCCCACCGTTCTAGTGCCACTGGAAAATTTCTCCGAATCTCTGTGGCGCCATCTCTTTTTACTTTTATAACTACTACTAGGTTCTTATTGTAAAAATCTACCCAAATTACTTATGGTCTAATGGAAGACTCTATTCGCATACGAATGTTTAATAGAATAACATCACTTCTAGATTTCAGATTAGTTTGCAGCAACAGATTAATGATTGACAACTGACGCATGCGCACAAACGGTTTAGAAGTGTATGCGTACGTTCCGTTTGTATCTCAAAATTTGAGAAAGAATGAATAATGACAAATGATACTTTCATCATCGTTTCCACTCAAGCTTATCGTGTTATATCAGCTCAATGCAGCTTTCAGGAGAAATATAGTATTAATACAAATACGAAATTGATAGAACTATTTATACTATAATATGAATTTGTGTCATCATATTGTAACATGATCCATCTGATGATTCATAGATTATTGTACAAAATATTTAGTTACAGTTAGTTCCTTAAGAGATATTTGATTTATATTTTTAAGCAAATAAAAAATTCAGATTGATGGCCCCATTGTCGTAATCTAATGTCATTACTCTATTTGATCCATTGTTAGGTTATGGACTGATGGTTCTCACCAATTTTGATCAATGTAAACTCCTGTTCGTTGATTCAATTGAATTTTCAATGTATTGGCTTCATTGATTGAAAGGGATCTTATAATCTGCTGATGATTGCATGTTTCGTTGTTGTACCTCAACAAAATGTACGATTGGATTGGTTGGTCCTTGCAATATATGTGGTAATGTCTGATTCATACATGTAAAACGTAGAAAGAGCACCTCACTAATATTTTAATGGAATATTATGTACAAAATTATCATTAAGAACTCCTCCAAGTTGAGTATCCTTTGGATACATATCTTCTGTAATCCATATAGGCTACGTTTGTTGTGTATAACCTGTGTACAACAATGAGCTCTTGAATTCAGCAATGCCATTTAAGTCTCTAGTGCATACATCAGATTTGTCTACTACTCATTGAATCATTAGCTCATGAATAAACATCAGAGCCTAGGCTATTAGATGTCAGAAACTTCAAATCAAAATCTTAGAACTACTGAGATTTGCTACTCTTTCCAATGAACTTGATATAGCCAAAGATCTTCCAACGGTATATAGCAGTATGATATAATTGTCTTTATATCAAACTTTGAATGAATATTTGCAGTATATGTATATCGATCGAATTTTTGGGATCGAAAGCAGAATCATCAAGTAATTATCTCTCATCATTTTCCATTTCATTTATCCAGTGAATAGGAACATCCATAATAAATATCAAATTGGTAACTCTTTTATAGTATACAGAATATATACGTTTGATCTATTCGAGTATTATTTTATTATTTGAATCGTACACAACCAAGCTTATCGTGTTTCATCAGCTCAATGCAGTTTTCAGGAGAATTATTTTCCACATAACCTCAGATGAAAAGTTGATGAGAATATTTATTTTTTTATTGCAGAATATTTATCACATGTACCAAACTATAGTCACTTGAGATATTTCAAGTGGAATTTATTCTTCAGTACTTATTTTACAGGAAATCAATATTGTAAATCAGGATATAAATCGTATCTAGAAAATAGTATATTCAAATGATGGATCGTCAGAAAATGGATGAATCAGTATTAGTGAATTGGATTCATATCACTCAAGCAGACGTTTCAAATTTTATTAATTCTTCTCCAGTACCTACAAATAATTATATTTTCTTCAATAATATCACCACAAAACTATAATTTTGTGATAAGATAGGTATCAAGTAGACTGACAGAACTTCTCTTCAACCTGCAGCGCTAATTATGAATTTATTGCATGCATGTTTCTGAAATATTCTCAAATATAAGATAAATTGTCTAGTGTATTAATGAGTACATGCTTATGGTCCATTCATCTCAAATACGTTTCTTGATGATTTATTCGACTCTACGATATGAAATACGAAGTAAGTTGGATGATTATGAATACATACCAATGAATAACCTTATTCCGTTGATGATCCTGAATGGATATATTCGATTTGAGAAATATCTAAAAAATTTTGTCGCAAAAGCCAGAATACTTTTTATAAATAAGGCTGGGCAACAACGATCATTACCACTATTACCAGTTCAATAATATGAAAGAGTAATTGATGGTGTGTTAATACAATAACGACGATGATTGAAATGTTATGCTCGTCCTCATGGTGGTAATAAAGCAGAACTTATTGATACGCTAGGATGACAATTATTTTCATATTAGGTTCAAATTATTCAATACAATATCAATTCTGAATACAGAGGGTAATAATCAAAAAGTTAAGTAATAGATCACATTTAACACATTCTGGACATAATTTCGAATACTTTTGCTTCGTTGATTTGATAAGTTTTCGACAAAATTCAAGACAAGGTTTTGGGAAGCTAATTAAATAATATTAATTGTCCAAGAATCACTTACTACGCATATCGCTGTGACATATTCCATAACAACAGCGCTATTCTGCCTCTTTGTGAACTGATAACAATATATATTCTCTTTAAAAAGCTTGTATCATGATTTTACTGTAAATATATATCAAAATTGTAATAAATATGAACTTCCTAAAATCTCACATTGAAAACATAGTATCAACGGCTTATCTGAAGGCGTGTTTCTTCGACAATCATACTGTGAATCTCAGGATCATATTCGCTGTATATGAATCATGATTATTTTTTGAAACTAGAAAACAACTAACTACGAATCATGGGTCATATTTTGATTTGAGAATATTTATATATTCATTTTTGAAAATATATTCTATAACTATGATTTTTGGCGATTTTTCCTCTTGTAATTGGTTAGAATATCAGAATTTTTCAGTATTGAATTTTATTATAATTCATTAAATAGTTTGTTTTCCAAGAATTATTTATTATTGCATGATTATTCGTAGATTCATCCCTTCATATTAGATGCGGGATGTGCATTTATTGTTTTACCAACGATTTTCTTGTTGTGTTCTATCCGCCATATTTCAAATTTACACAGATTTTGTTATTGCAATCATTGTGAACATGCAAAAAGTCCGATTCAGAAGGGTAAGGGAATTATCACTTTGTGATCACAAAGTGAAGAAGTGGGGATAACGAATAACGACCAAAGAAACATGATTCACTTAATCATGAAGACTTAGATCACTTAGATTGCCCGAAGAAACACGCCTTGAGTATTAAGTGCCCAAGAAACATGGCGGATGTCCAGGCATGCGCACAAAAAAATTCCAATTATGAAAAGAGCTATTGTTGGCATCTTATATAAAAGTAAGTTTCTTGATTGAAAGAATTGATTTCCTGATAACAATTGGAATCATAATCATAGAGCATTTTGCTATAGCAGCTTCCAATAAATCCTTGAGCATAACCTAGAAAATATTACATAAAGTTACACTTGAATTACAAAAATGATTCTTGATAACTAGAATCAATCTCCTTGTAACAATTACATATTGGACTCATCTTGGAACCTATGCGATCGCTTGTTTGAAAGAATTTATATTGTACGAAATATACCTGTTTTCTATTTTGTGTTGAAAATGCATTAGTATTGTGACATTATACTTTATTTTAAAAAAAGTTTGAGTATAGCCTGAAAAATATTACATAACATTGTCATTTTGTTAATAATATCCAATTGAACTACTTACTTTCTATTCATCAGATGTGTACATTGTTGTGAACTGGCATTGACATTTCGCGTAAAAGCGAGTACGCATGTGCAGTTTCTGCTCATGAAATAAGTTGGCAATACTGACGTTTTATTGAATGTCAAAAAATTCATTTCTATTAAAATAAGCTTTATAAAAGCTTGAAATACATCACAAATGATCCTTTTGAATGTTTTATCTATATAACAATACATACTATCTATATTAAATAGTGATGTTGTAATATTTTGAGAAATATTTAAAATACCTGTATGTCAAACTTGACAGAAACGACCTGATGTTCATTAATTTTTTGTCAGAGATAACTTGAGAATATTTCGACGGCCGGTGAACTGTCATTTTTGACAATTGTAATCGATGGTTTTGGCCTTCTCCTGTGATTACTATACATGTGACAGTTTTCAAATATATAAAAGGCACTAGTCCTCATTAAGATGTATTGAATAGAGAAGAAATGAACAAAATTAAATATACCGTTTAAGCTGTAGCGATGGATAAAAATTTTTTTGGTAACATCCAACTGACAGTTGTAATTGCAAAAATTTAAGCAAATTAGTATATAGGACTAGCGTTTCGACCTGCTTCGCAGGTCTAAGCGCTAGGCTTCGCAGCTCCATATGTGAACCGCCTCCGGCAAAAATAATTTCTTGATAAGATTAGTTCCGATTATAATTTTAGCCTACAGAATCCTTCTGCTCCATATTATATTTCTGCATTCTCTCTCATTCGTGATTCCACTGTTTTTTATAGACAAATCCCAATGTTTTTTATGAATTTATCTGGAGAGAAATTATTGATTTCAACTCCTTCACAAACTACAAAAACACTAGGCGTCGCAGCTCCATATATGTACCGCCTTGCTGACAAGAATTCTTCTTTTACAAAATCAATCTCGAATGTGAATTGAGCTTACATAATTCCTCTGCTTCATTTTATATTTCTACACTTTTCTCTGCCCGTAATTGAATTGATTGACAGTTTCCAATGATATCTAGGTAAAATTCCTTGAGAAAATCATTGATTTCATTCTCTTTAAGGATTAGCGACGAGATGACGGAATTGTTCCTCTAGTAGAACCATCTTTTCAACCGGGCCTAAGACTATTGTTATAAGTAGATATATAATCATCAAATACAATATATTACATCTTGAGGAACTAATAATAGCTAAATACTCCAATAAGAGTCAACCTCTTACCAATGGTAGTGTGATGCTAGTGCCAAGATCTGTATATAAGACCATGATGCGTGAATTTACATGCTCTATTTCTGCATGGAAAACTGCAAAAGTTTCACAAATTGCCAATACCACTGTGAAAATACTTTACTCCATGTATTAAGTTTGCAACAATTCAAGAGTTAGCGGAACTAATTTTTTACTTATATATTCATGTTGTTCTTCCTTATTTGCAACGTTTTCCGTCTAACGCATCGTCAACGCTACCATCGACAAACCTTGGCATGCCACGTCCAAATATGAGTATAAAAAATTCTAATTCTGCATTGAAAATAATTATACCCCTACTTTAAAAAAAATCATCCAGCTTTATAATAAATAATATATAACCGCTGATAATTTTAGGTAGTGTTGCCACGAGACAAGACGAGACGAGACTTCAGTGAGTCTCGTCTCGGTCTCGTGATGGTCCCGCCTGGCTGAGTCTCGTCTCGGTCTCGCCCTGGTCTCGAGTAGGTCAGTCTCGTCTCGGTCTCGAGTCTCGACGAGAGTCTCGCCATGATTTCTCAAAATTACATATTCTCACATGCGGGAATCAATTCGTTCTACCTGATTATTATTTGCTATGAATTCTTCCAAAAATATGTGTTTGTAGGTATGTTTGGTGCGCAAAGTCGCTCTGGGGTTTAATTCTTATTAGTGAAGATTGTCTTTTGACGCCATTTTATAGACTTTCGACACATGTACCACCTATCGGACAATTAGAGAAGCGATTTAATGTCATCATCATTGAAGACAGTCTTCCAGAAGTAAGAGACAGGGTAGAGTCAGTTTCCTTATTTAGATGTCAGATTTGACATTCGTATGTCATAAAATAGTAACAATAAAATCATACTATTATATTTGATGATAGATCAGAATGATTACACTGTATTTGATTCTGAATCCAAACATCGTTCTTAACTAACTGCCAGCATAATGTTGTCGATCATACAATATTCAAGTCCCTATAAATGTAACTATGACATCCTAATATTGAAAAAAAGACTGCGATCGGTCTACAAGCTGTCTCTATAAATTAAAATAGGACCTCTAGAGCCAAAACAATTCGAGATAATAAAGAGGTGATAGTTTTATGCAACAAAAGTGTAAACTCAAGCATTATGACGATGTTAAGACTTCCTATTTACAGTCAAGAATCACTGAGTTACAGAAAATATTTTCCGAATTCAATAATACTAGTTTGCACATGTTGTTGACGCCACACGATATTTCTTCTACGATTCTCAAGATAAATTCATATAAACTAAATTCAGATCACAAGAACGTTCATATAAATTGATGGTATAGATCTAAGACGCATTGTTTGCGATGTGTAAACCACCAAATTCAGAAGTGGATGAAGAAAAAGCAAATTTTCAAATGAGGTCATGTTATTGACTGTTAATAACGAGTTATATGATTCAAATGACATAAATTTATGAAAGAATAGTATTGATTCTCTCTTCCTATTCCAGTTCAGCCTAATCTGATATAATTTTGAATGAAATTGGATGACACACAGTTATATCACCAGAAATCTTATAGGAATCGATTTATATAACGTATTTACAGTTATAGTATGATAGTATGATAGTTTTTTCTTCCATCATGTTGATAGTCTTTTGTGAAATTAATTGTGTTGTGCTAGTATTGGAGCTCGTCCTGTTGCACAATATTATCATATAAAATCTGTTGCGGTCACACAGTACTTCCCTAACAAGAAATTTTTTGGCCGGTTTCATCGCTGTGTCATAGATTTAGAGTGTTGCATCAATCAATTTCATATTTCGAAATGATAGCTGTCATCAAAGTGACAGCTGTCATTTTCAAAGCTACGGGTTTCATTGATGAAATGGCGGATTGCGGTTATATTCAAGTCCCTACATTAAACAAATATTTTTGGAAATGGAGAGCTCTTTTCTGATTCAATGAAACATACAGTTATGACATTTGATCACCGGAAATTTAATATCATAACGTGGATTCTACTAATTATTTATTTTATATTCCTACTAAGCCTATCTCCCAGAGAGCTTAAGATTGATATCAAACTAGACATCATTGAAACAGCTTGTTAAAAAAACAATTGACAATCGTTTAAATATCCTATTTCATAGTTCTACTAGAATTATTCTTTATTTCTAGCAAACTTGTTGTGGAATCTATATTCATTGTGAGTGGATCATATTCGCATTTCAGTCTATTGAAAGACTCAAAACGTAATCTCGTAAGAGCCCTTGGACCATTCATGACATAAATGAACCATAGAAAAAATACTTTTGATCACTTCTAACAATTATTCATTGAACTTGATACTTTCCCTGCAATATACTATTTCATACATTGTTATCTATTATACAGATTGATACAATATTTTAGAATCTGCTGTCTCATTATAAATTTGAAATATTTTCATGTCACGACATTAAAATTTTCCGTGAACACATAAAATTTAATTTTCTCACATCGCTAAAACAATAAGTATTGTAAAAGCTGTAGAATATTTGATAGAGAAAAATACGAATACAAATTACGGCTCACTTTTGTGCTAGGAATCTAGTGACGTGCGCATGCGCGTACCTTGTACATGTATTGCTATAGTCAGTGGCTTTCAAACAAAGAACATTCCACCTAAATACGTACAAGTGTGTGGCTCGCTGATAATAATGAATTTTTTTCAATACTAGTTGGCTCATAAAGCTTGGTTTAGGTTTT
This sequence comes from Dromius quadrimaculatus, assembly GCA_963989225.1. Taxonomy (NCBI): domain Eukaryota; kingdom Metazoa; phylum Arthropoda; class Insecta; order Coleoptera; family Carabidae; genus Dromius; species Dromius quadrimaculatus. Next base: position 65,966 of record CAXDIG010000297.1, on the reverse strand, counting down.
ATTCTGGCTGTTTTTTTTTTGGACTGAAAAAACACTAATTTACTGTTTTCCAATACTATTTGACCTTAAAAAGCTCGGTTTAGGTTAAGTTTTGTAGTTTTTGAACTAAAAAACACTGATTTACTGTTTTCCAATACTAATTGGCCTGGAAAGCTCGATTAAGGTTATGTTAAAGTTGCTTTTTCTTGAATGTAAAATACCAGTCCCCACCGTTCTAGTGCCACTGGAAAATTTCTTCGAATCTCTGTGGCGCCATCTCTTTTTACTTTTATAACTACTACTATCTTAAAAATCTACCCAAATTACTTACGGTCTAATGGAAGACTCTATTCGCATACGAATGTTTAATAGAATAACATCACTTCTAGATTTCAGATTAGTTTGCAGCAACAGATTAATGATTGACAACTGACGCATGCGCACAAACGGTTTAGAAGTGTATGCGTACGTTCCGTTTGTATCTCAAATTTTTAGAAAGGATGAATAATGACAAATGATACTTTCATCATCGTTTTCACCTAAGCTTATCGTGTTTTATCAGCTCAATGCAGTTTTTAGGAGAAATATAAAAATACTACAAATACGAAATTGATAGAACTATTTATACTATAATATAAATTTGTGTCATCATATTGTAACATGATCCATTTGATGATTCATAGATTATTATACAAAATATTTAGGTACAGTTAGTTCCTTAAGAAATATTTGATTCATATTTTTAAACAAATAAGAAATTCAGATTGATGGCCCCATTGTCGTAATCTAATGTCATTACTCTATTTGATCCATTGTTAGGTTATGGACTGATGGTTCTCACCAATTTTGATCAATGTAAACTCCTATTCGTTGATTCAATTGAATTTTCAATGTATTGGCTTCATTGATTTAAAGGGATTTTATAATCTGCTGATGATTGCATGTTTCATTGTTGTACCTCAACAAAATGTACGATTGGATTGGTTGGTCCTTGCAATATATGTGTTAATGTCTGATTCATACATTTAAAACGTAGAAAGAGCACCTCACTAATATTTTAATGGAATATTATGTACAAAATTATCATAAGGAACTCCTCCAAGTTGAGTATCTTTTGGTACATATCTTTTGTAATCCATATAGGCTACGTTTGTTGTGTATAACCTGTGTACAACAATGAACTCTTGAATTCAACAATGCCATTCAAGTCTCTAGTGCATACATCAGATTTATCTACTACGCATTGAATCATTAGCTCATGAATAAACATCAGAGCCTAGGCTATTAGATGTCAGAAACTTCAGATCAAAATTTTAGATCTACTGGGATTTGCTACTCTTTTTTTCCAATGAACTTGATATAGCCAAAGCAGTATGATATAATTGTCTTTATATCAAACTTTGAATGAATATTTGCAGTATATGTACATCGATCGAATTTTTGGGATCAAAAGTAGAATCATCAAGTAATTATCTTTTATCATTTTCCATTTCATTTACCCAGTGAATAGGAACATCCATAATAAATATCAAATTGGTCACTTTTTTATAGTATACAGAATATATACGACTGATCTATTCGAGTATTATTTTATTATTTGAATCGTCCACACCCAAGCTTATAGTGTTCCATCAGCTCAATGCAGTTTTCAGGGGAATTATTTTCCACATAACCTTAAATAAAAAGTTGATGAGAATATTTATTTCTTTATTGCAGAATATTTATCACATGTACCAAACTATAGTCACTTGAGATATTTCAAGTAGCATTTAATCTTCAGTACTTATTTTACAGGAATCTATCTGGGCAACAACGATCATTACCACTATTACCAGTTCAATAATATGAAAGAGTAATTGATGGTACAATAACGACGATGATTGAAATGTTATGCTCGTCCTCATGGTGGTAATAAAGCAGAACTTATTGATACGCTAGGATGACAATTATTTTCATATTAGGTTCAAATTATTCAATACAATATTAATTCTGAATACAGAGGGTAATGATCAAAAAATTCAGTAATAGATCACATTTAACACATTCTGGACATAATTTCAGATACTTTTGCTTCGTTGATTTGATTTCGACGAAATTCAAGACAAGGCTTTGGGAAGCAAATCAAATAATATTAATTGTCCAAAAATCACTTACTACGCATATCGCTGTGACATATTCCATAACAACAGCGCTATTTTGCCTCTTTGTGAACTGATAACAATATATATTTTCATTAAAAAGCTTGTATTATCATTTCACTGTGAATATATATCAAAATTGTAATAAATATTAATTTCTTAAAATCTCACATTGAAAACATAGTAATAACGGCTTGTCTACGTATCAAGTGCCCAAGAAACATGGCGGATGTCCAGGCATGCGCACAAAAAAATTCCAATCATGAGAAGAGCTATTGTTGGCATCTTATATAAAAGTAAATTTCTTGATTGAAAGAATTGATTTCCTGATAACAATTGGAATCATAATCATCAAGCATTCTGCTATAGCAGCTTCCAATAAATCCTTGAGCATAACCTAGAAAATATCACATAAAGTTACACTTGAATTACAAAAATGAGTTTCTTTATTACTAGAATCGGTTTCCTTATAACAATTACATGTTGAAATCATCTTGGAACTTATGCGATCGCTTGCTCGGAAGGATTTATATTGTACGAGATATGCCTGTTTTCTATTTTGTGTTGAAAATGCATAGTATTGTGACATTAAACTTTATTCCAAAAGAAGTTTGAGTATAGCCTAAAAAATATTACATAAGATTGTCATTTTGTTAATATTATTCAATTAAACTACTTACTTTCTATTTATGAGAAGTGTACATTGATGTGAACTGTCATTGACTGCAAATGCGAGTACGCATGTGCAGTTTCTGCTTGAGGATTTAGTTGGCAACACTGACGTTTCATTGAATGTCAAAAAATTTATTTTCATTAAAATAAGCTTTATAAAAGCTTGAAATACATCACAAATGATCCATTTGAATGTTTTATCTATATAACAATACATAATATCCATATTAAATAGTGATGTTGTAATATTTTGAGGAATATTTAAAATACCTGTATGTCAAACTTGACAGAAGCGACCTGATGTTCATTAATTTTTTGTCAGAGATAACTTGAGAATATTTCGACGGCCGGTGAACTGTCATTTTTGACAATTGTAATCGATGGTTTTGGCCTTCTCCTGTGATTACTATACATGTCATGGTATTCAAATATATAAAAGGCACTAGTCCTCATTAAGATGTATTGAATAGAGAAGAAATGAACAAAATTAAATATACCGTTTAAGCTGTAGCGATGGATAAAAATTTTTTTGGTAACATCCAACTGACAGTTGTAATTGCAAAAATTTAAGCAAATTAGTATATAGGACTAGCGTTTCGACCTGCTTCGCAGGTCTAAGCGCTAGGCTTCGCAGCTCCATATATGAACCGCCTCCGGCAAAAATAATTTCTTGATAAGATTAGTTCCGATTATAACTATAGCCTACAGTATTCTTTTGCTCTATATTATATTTCTGCATTCTCTCTTATTCGTGATTCCACTGTTTTTTATAGACAATTCCCAATGTTATTTTATGTATTCATCTGGAGAGAAATTACTGATTTCAACTACTTCACAAACTACAGAAACACTAGGTGTCGCAACTCTGTATATGTACCGCCGCTCTGACAAGAATTCTTCTTTGACAAGATCAATCTCGAATGTGAATTGAGCTCACGTAATTCCTTTGCTTCATATTATATTTCTACACTTTTCTCTGCCCGTGATTACATTGACTGACAGTTTCCAATGATATCTAGGTAGAATTCCTTGAGAAAATCATTGATTTCATTCCCTTTAAGGATTAGCGACGAAATGGCGAAATTGTTCTTCTAGTAGAACCATCTTTCCAATTGGACCTAAAACTATCATTATAAGCAGATATACAATCATCAAATACAATATATTACAGCTTCTTACATCTTGAGGAACTAATAATAGCTAAATACTCCAATAAGAGTCAACCCCTCACCAATGGTAGTGAGATGCTAGTGCCCAGACCTGTATATAAGACCGTGATGCGTAAATTTACATACTCTATTTTTGCATGGAAAACTGAAAAGGTTTCACAAATTGCTAACACCACTGTAAAAATATTTCACTCCATGTATTGAGTTTGCAACTATTTAAGAGTTAGCGGACATAATTTTTTTCTTATATATTCATGTTGTTCTTTCTAATAGCAACGTTTTTGTCTAACGCATCGTCAACGCTACCATCGACAAATCTTGGCATGCGGCGTCCAAATATGAGTATTATAAATTCATATTTAGCATTGATAATAATTATTTCCCTACTTTAAAAAAATTCATCGAGCTTTATAAAAAATAAAATCAAACCGCTAATAATTTTATTGAATGTTCCAGGTGAATGTTGTGCCAATCCATTTGCGGATCAATCTGAGTTATTTTATATCTTTTGATAAATACCACCGTTGATGAAATAAACGCAAAAAACTCAAACATTCCATCAATGAAGTTTTGGTACCACAGATTGAAAGTACCTTATTTATGAATATGAACCTATTTTTTGGATGAAGAACTCGAATATGAAATTTCAGTCGAAGGCTTCTAGGCGTTCTTAAGTTATCGTGTTTTAAAAAATAGATAAACACAATGACTGACTTTCTTTTGAGTTATGTTTCTGGGTTCAGTAGGGTCTAAAATGTGAAGATTTATTGAAAGCGACAACTGTCGTCATACTTTTTTGTGAATGCGTCTCAGTGGTTGATTTAAATTCTCATTTTGATTGGAGTTGCATACCAATAGCGGAAAAATTTATGATTGAAAACTTGGATCTGTGACTTCAAATTTCAAATATTCAGGAAAGCTATGCAGAGCAAGTATCCAATATGTTACATTCAATAATATTCAAGTATGTTACCTAATGTATTCATAATCAAATTTCAAATATACGTTTGCTTCAATCACTGAAAATTTGCAAGATGATAGACATAAACCGAGAAACACAAGCTCCACTCTTTCAGAGCCCCTTCAAAAAAACACGTTTTTGCAACAGATCTATCTTCCTAGATGATTACAAATTCTTGAGTAGCCAAATGAATTTTTGAGTACAGAATAAATTCAATAAAGAGCAATCAGGCACATCTTTGACAGAATTCAGTTGAAGAGTACCTGATTGCGTTCAAGAAATTTTATGGGATTGCTGACATCTTCCACTTCAGGTTGTTAGAAATAAGAGATTGAAATTATTGTAAATTGACGATAATGGACTCAAATCTCATGCTATACTCTGTCCCCAACAATTGGTTACTTCATCTTGATAACAATAATAATCTATCTCTTTATAACAAAAATAAATTTCTTGATCACAAGAATGGATTCTCTTATAACAATTATATGGTAATTTCATCTTAAAGTTTAGTCAATAACTACATCATTCTACGATCTCTTGTTTGATAAGAGTCTTATAGTGTGAAATATGCATGCTTTCTATGTTGTTTTCAAAATGCAATAATATTGTCGCATATTACTCTTATCTTAGAAATTTCTGAGCATAACCTGAAGAAGATCACAGAAATTGGTCATTTTATCAATATTCGATTAAACTACCTACATTCTCTTCTATGAGATGTGTATATTGTTGTGAATTGAAATTGGCAATGTGCGCAAAAGCGTACTTATAACTAGTATAATCGAATGATGGATCGTCGGAAGATGGACCAACGTTTCAAATCTTATCAATTCTTCTTCATTGTCAACAAACAATTAAATTTTCTGCAACAATATCATTACAGAACTATAATTTCACTGACATACGCAGTAATTAGATACCAAGTAAACTGACTGAACCTCTTCACAACCTGCAGCGCTAATAATGAATTTATTATGAGCATGTTCTCTACAATATTTGTAAATGTGGTATAAATTGTATAGTGCATTCATAAATACTTAGTCATGTTCAATTTTCCTCTAAAACTCTTCTTAAGGATTTACTTAATTCTACGGTACAAAATACAAATTAAGTTAAGTAATTAAACAGAATTTATCATATGCTTACAGTTCATTTGAGTGAAGTTTCATAATTTACATTTCTCAACAAATGAATAATGTTAATTGATATCTCCATTGTTGTTTTTAACCAATCTTTTCTTGATTCAAACTGAGAGTTTTCACAAATTAAAAATAGCATATATTCTCTCCTAATTACTTTGAATAATACACTTTTCATTCGACAAGCCAGTTAAAAACGGTCCAAGAGCTTTCATGGGACCAATATCTCAGCCTCCAGGTTGACAGGGATACCGAGTCGATTTACTCTCAATAAATATACATGATTTTAAACACTGTTTCTAAAAATTATATCAAGTTATAAGAGCAACAAATATATACATCAACTACCTGAACAGATCTAATTTGAATCTTCTGACTGCATGAATTCAGTTATGATGTTATTAATGTTTGATGCACGACTAACAGTAGATGGAACTGTCTGATAGCAAAGTACAATATTGTGCTATTGCAAAACTGGTTCAGAAGTCTTAATCGAATTAGCACATTCTCAACTGAAATAGATCATAATTTTAATGAAATAATAATAATTCTATAATGCATTTCGGTTAAGAACGGTCCAAAGATTCTTATGGGACTATGATTCTAGCCTTCCGATTGACCATGATGCGAACCAGTTTCACATAAGCACAATCACACTTGGCTATGTGTCAGTTGCATCATTTATCAGTTGCTCATCAATTAACATAAACAGATTATTTTGAAGACTCAAATTTGCTTCCATTCGTTTAATATGTGACTGTATTTGTTGCTCTTATTTCTTGACCTCATTTCTAGCAAACTTGTTGTGAAACCTATATTCATTGTGAGTGGATCATATTCGCATTTCAGTCTATTGAAAGACTCAAATCGTAATGCCGTAAGAGCCCTTGGACCATTTATGACATAAATGAACCATAGAAGAAAATACTTTTGATCACTTCTAACAATTATTCATTGAACTTGATACTTTTCCTGCAATATACTATTCCATACATTGTTATCTATTATACAGATTGATACAATATTTTAGAATCTGCTGTCTTATTATAAATTTAAAATATTTTCATGTCACGACATTCTAATTTTTCGTGAACATATAAAATTTCATTTTCTCACATCGCTAAAACAATAAGTATTGTTAGAGCTGTAGAATATCTGATAGAAAAAATACGAATACAAATTACGGCTCACTTTCATGCTAGGAACCTAGTGACGTGCGCATGCGCGTACCTTGTACATGTATCGCTATAGTCAGTGGCTTTCAAACAAAGAGCATTCCACCCAAATACGTACAAGTGTGTGGCTCGCTGACAATAATGAATTTTTTTCAATACTAGTTGGCTTATGAAGCTTGGTTTAGGTTTTATTCTGGCTGTTTTTTTTTTAACTGAAAAAACATTAATTTACTGTTTTCCAATACTACTTGACCTTAAAAAGCTCGGTTTAGGTTAAGTTTTGTATTTTTTGAACTAAAAAACACTGATTCACTGTTTTCCAATACTAATTGGCCTGGAAAGCTCGTTTTAGGTTATGTTGAGATGCTTTTTCTTGAATGTAAAATACTAGTCCCCACCGTTCTAGTGCCACTGGAAAATTTCTTTAAATCTCTGTGGCGCCATCTCTTTTTACTTTTATAACTACCACTAGGTTCCTATTGTAAAAATCTACCAAAATTACTTATGGTCTAATCAGGGAGTACCGGGAGAGATCACTCAAATGGAAGGATTTGGCGCTTAGCTGCTACCATCTTGCGGGAAGGGGCGCACCTATTTTTCAATTTTATTTGAATCTTGAATCTTAGTTACCGTTGAAAAAAATTTGAACAAATGTTGATTTACATAAAAAAATGTTTGTCAATGCAAATATTATTTTTTAGTCGAAATTTTCTGCTAATTTTAATAGTTAAATGCTACAAGAAGTTATTAAAAAGTGAGTACAACAAGTAAATATTAAGTCTGCTTAATATTTTTCTGTTCATTTATTATAAATCATAATTATTTTAGGCGTACATTACTGATTCCATTTTGCGGCCTGCAGTTTTCTATAAGTGCAAAAGCATTATTACACACATGATTTAGATCTACCACAATAACAGATATTGGTCTAAATCATTTTTTGGACCTTACAAATACCTGTAATTTCGAACAGTGAACAAATAAGAAGCATTTGGAATGGATGAGAATTTTCCAGCTCCAATATTTGAATGGTGCTAGAACTGAAAATTATTTGTAACGGAAGATGCTCCAATATATTATCTATATCATATAGAAGCAAGAAAGAGTAATACTCTTCAGTCTTGATGTTACTTTGGAATTCAGGCAGCCGAAGAAATTTCAATAAATTTATACTCGCAACAAGTTCATGCTTCACGAAAGTGCTAAAAGACTCTCCAGTCAATGTAAAAGAAGTAGAACCATGAAGAAAAATAATATTTGTGGGAAAAAAATCTTAAATCCAGTAAAATTGATTCAGTTTAGACAGTAAGATGCATTTATGTTCAGATAAAGTGGAAACAATGCAGAACGTCACTTTAGCTCAAAGTGAATCGAAAAAATTCAGTGTTATTTGAAAAAAGAACTTCGAAATAATGATATTTTCTTTTATTCATTTTCTTAATTAATTATATATCTCAAAATAGTTTGAACTAGTCTACAGTCCTGGATTAGTGATTTTCGTGTCCTATTTTTTTCAGTTTTGTTATTAAAACCCATTCAAGTTCATATCTATTGCTCATTTATCACCATAAGTGATTTACGATTGTATTTGAAAGACCTAAATCAGAAGAGAATTCACTTATCCAAAATTGTGGGTTAGTATGAGTTCTTTTGAGAATATGGCTATAAAATTTCATACTTTAATAGAATATCTCAAATTTTTTTGACCGTTTGTATTTAATGTTCCTCTAGTCTTGTTCACAATGAACTTGGAATACTGTGAAAAGTAATTTCAACAGAAAGTATGACCCACAATTGAAAAAAAAATTCTTGAGAATAGACACTTTAAAGTAATTGACCTATTATGACGTTCTAGCTCAAATCACTAATTTATTCAATAACTACAAAGTTGAATCAAAATTAATGCATGAAATCACTTTATTAAATTTTGAGTTTGTAAGCTATCAATGTATTGCAATACTGTGGAAAGTAATTTTATTTCAAGGTATGATCCACAGTTAGAGAAGGCATTCTACAAAAATAGATTATTCAAAGTTATTGATTTATAATGTTTTTTAAACATATTTTGAATATATTTTACATCTACGGATTTATTGACTACAATAATTGGATCATACTTCATGGATAAAGTAACTTCATATTTTATCGCAAAACCTGATATTTGTACATATGTTTTGTCGGTGAAATTGATTTACATGTACAAACATTTATAATACATGTATTTTTGTTGAAAAAGTTTTGTGATTCCTTTCTATCAATATACCTAACCTCAAAATACTAATTTAGACTAGAAACCATGGTAACATAGCTATCAGAGACCTCATGTTGCAAGGGGCGCAACTATTTTCATGCGCAGAATTTTTAACATTGAGTGCTCTCTCCCGGTACTCCCTGGGTCTAATGGAAGACTCTATTCACATACGAAAGTTTGATAGAATAACATCACTTCTAGATTTCAAATTAGTTTGCAGCAACAGATTGATAACTGACAACTGACGCATGCGCACAAACAGTTTAGAAGTGTATGCGTACGTTCCGTTTGTATCTCAAAATTTGAGAAAGAATGAATGATGACAAATGATACTTTCATCATCGTTTTCACCCAAGCTTATCGTGTTTCATCAGCTCAATGCAGTTTTTAGGAGAAATATAGAAATACTACAAATACGTAATTGATAGAACTATTTATATTATAATATGAATTTGTGTCATCATATTGTAACATGATCCATTTGATGATGCATAGATTATTGTACAAAATATTTAGGTACAGTTAGTTCCTTAAGAAATATTTGATTCATATTTTTAAACAAATAAAAAATTAAGATTGATGGCCCCATTGCCGTAATCTAATGTCATTACTCTATTTGATCCATTGTTAGGTTATGGACTGATGGTTGTCACCAATTTTGATCAATGTAAACTCCTATTCGTTGATTCAATTGAATTTTCAATGTATTGGCTTCATTGATTGAAAGGGATTTTATAATCTGCTGATGATTGCATGTTTCATTGTTGTACCTCAACAAAATGTACGATTGGATTGGTTGGTCCTTGCAATATATGTGTTAATGTCTGATTCATACATTTATAACGTAGAAAAAGCACCTTACTAATATTTTAATGGAATATTATGTACAAAATTATCATTAAGAACTCCTCCAAGTTGAGTATCTTTTGGTACATATCTTCTGTAATCCATATAGGTTACGTTTGTTGTGTATAACCTGTGAACAACAATGAACTCTTGAATTCAACAATGCCATTCAAGTCTCTAGTGCATACATCAGATTTATTTACTACGCATTGAATCATTAGCTCATGAATAAACATCAGATCCTAGGCTATTGGATGACAAAAACTTCAGATCAAAATCTTAGAATTACTGGGATTTGCTACTCTTTTCAATGAACTTGATATAGCTAAAGATCTCCCAACGGTATATAGCAGTATGATATAATTGTCTTTATATCAAACTTTGAATGAATATTTGCAGTATATGTACATCGATCAAATTTTTGGGATCGAAAGCAGAATCATCAAGTAATTATCTCTTATCATTTTCCATTTCATTTACCCAGTGAATAGGAACATCCATAATGAATATCAAATTGGTCACTTTTTCATAGTATACAGAATATATACGTTTAATCTATTCGAGTATTATTTTATTATTTGAATCATCCACACCCAAGCTCATCGTGTTTCATCAGCTCAATGCAGTTTTCAGGAGAATTATTTTCCACATAATTTCAAATAAAAAGTTGATGAGAATATTTATTTTTTTATTGCAGAATATTTATCACATGTACCAAACTATAGTCACTTGAGATATTTCAAGTGGCATTTATTCTTCAGTACTTGTTTGACAGGAAATCAATACTGTAAATCAGGATATAAATCGTATCTAGAAAATAGTATATTCAAATGATGGATCGTCAGAAAATGGATGAATCAGTATTAGTGAATTAAATTCATATCACTCAAGCAGACGTTTCAAATCTTATCAATTCTTCTTCAGTACCTACAAATAATTAAATTTTCTTCAATAATATCACCACAAAACTATAATTATGTGATTAGATATGTAGGTACCAAGTAGACTGACTGAACTTCTCTTCAACCTGCAGCGCTAATCATGAATTTATTGTATGCATGTTTCTGAAATATTCTTAAATATAAGATAAATTGTCTAGTGTATTCATGAATACATGCTTATGGTCCATTCATCTCAAATACTTTTCTTGATGATTTATTCGACTCTACGATATAAAATACGGAGTTAGTTGGATAATTATGAATACATACCAATGAATAACATTATTCCGTTGATGATCCTGAATGGATATATTCGATTTGAGAAATATCTAAAAAAATTTGTCGCAAAAGCCAGAATACTTTTTATAAATAAGGCTGGGCAACAACGATCATTACCACTATTACCAGTTCAATATTATGAAAGAGTAATTGATGGTGTATTAATACAATAACGACGATAATTGAAATGTTATGCTCGTCCTCATGGTGGTAATAGAGCAGAACTTATTGATACGCTAGGATGACAATTATTTTCATATCAGGCTCAAATTATTCAATATAATATTAATTCTGAATACAGAGGGTAATAATCAAAAAATTCAGTAATAGATCACATTTAACACATTCTGGACATAATTTCAGATACTTTTGCTTCGTTGATTTGATAAGTTTTCGACGAAATTCAAGACAAGGCTTTGGGAAGCTAATTAAATAATATTAATTGTCCAAGAATCACTTACTACGTATATCGCTGTGACATATTCCATAACAACAGCGCTATTCTGCCCCTTTGTGAACTGATAACAATATATATTTTCATTAAAAAGCTTGTATCATGATTTTACTGTAAATATATATCAAAATTGTAATAAATATGAATTTCCTAAAATCTCACATTGAAAACATAGTATCAACGGCTTATCTAAGTATCAAATGCCCAAGAAACATGGCGGATGTCCAGGCATGCGCACAAAAAAATTCCAATTATGAAAAGAGCTATTGTAGGCATCTCATATAAAAGTAAGTTTCTTGATTGAAAGAATTGATTTCCTGATAACAAATGGAATCGTAATCATCGAGCATTCTACTATAACAACTTCTAGTAAATCCTCAAGCATAACCCAAAAAATATTACATAAATTACACTCTAATTACAAAAATAAGTTTCTTGATTACTAGAATCGATTTTCTCATAACAATTACATGTTGAAATCATCTTGGAACCTATGCGATCGCTTGTTTGAAAGAATTTATATTGTACAAAATATGCCTGTTTTCTATTTTGTGTTGAAAATGCATTAGTATTGTGACATTATACTTTATTCCAAGAAATGTTTGAGTATAGCCTGAAAAATATTACATAAGATTGTCATTTTGTTAATAATATACAATTAAACTACTTACTTTCTATTTATCAGATGTGTACATTGTTGTGAACTGGCATTGACATTTTGCGTGAAAGCGAGTACGCATGTGCAGTTTCTGCTCATGAAATAAGTTGGCAATACTGACGTCCTATTGAATGTCAAAAAATTTATTTCTATTAAAATAAGCTTGATGGAAGCTTCAAATACATTACAAATTATCCATTTGAATATTTTATTTATATAACAATACATAATATGTATATTAAATAGTGAATTTTGTGATATTTTGAGAAATATTTCAAATACCTGTATGTCAAACTTGACAGAAGCGACCCGATGTTCATTAATTTTTTGTCAGGGATAACTTGAGAATATTCTGACGGCCGGTGAACTGTCATTTTTGACAATTGTAATCGATGGTTTTGGCTTTCTCCTGTGATTACTATATATGTGATGGTATTCAAACTTATAATAGGCACTAGTCCTCATTAAGATGTATTGAATAGAGAAGAAATGAACGAAATTAAATATACCGTTTAAGCTGTAGCGATGGATGAAAATTTTTTTGGGAACATACAACTGACAGTTGTAATTGCAAAAATCTGAGAAAATTAGTATATAGGACTAGCGTTTCGACCTGCTTCGCAGGTCTAAGCGCTAGGCTTCGCAGCTCCGTATGTGAACCGCCTCCGGCAAAAATAATTTCTTGATAAGATTAGTTCCGATTATAATTTTAGCCTACAGAATCCTTCTGCTCCATATTATATTTCTGCATTCTCTCTTATTCGTGGTTTCACTGTTTTTTATAGACAAATCCCAATGTTTTCTTATGTATTTATCTGCAGAGAAATTTTTGATTTCAACTCCTTCACAAACTACAGAAACACTAGGCGTCGCAGCTCCATATATGTACCGCCTCTCTGACAAGAATTTTTCTTTTAGAAAATCAATCTCGAATGTGAATTGAGCTCACATAATTCCTCTGATTCATATTATATTTCTACACTTTTCTCTGCCCGTGATTGAATTGATTGACAGTTTCCAATGATATCTAGATAAGATTCCTTGATTAAATCATTGATTCCATTCCCTTCAAGGATTAGCGACGAGATGGAGAAATTGTTCCTCTAGTAGAACCATCTTTTCAACCGGGCCTAAGACCATTATTATAAGTAGATATATAATCATCAAATACAATATATCACATCTTGAGGAAGTAATAATAGCTGAATATTCCAATAAAAATCAACCTCTCACCAATGGTAGTGAAATGCTAATGCCAAGACTTGTATATAAGACCGTGATGCGTGAATTTACATGCTCTATTTCTGCTTGGAAAACTGCAAAAGTTATACAAATTGCCAATACCACTGTGAAAATACTTTACTCCATGAATTAAGTTTGCAACAATTTAAGAGTTAGCGGACATAATTTTTTACTTATATATTCATGTTGTTCTTTCTTATTTGCAACGTTTTTTGTCTAACGCATCGTCAACGCTACCATCGACAAACCTTGGCATGCCACGTCCAAATATAAGTATGAAAAATTCTCACTTTGCATTGATAATAATTATTTCCCTACTTTAAAAAAATTCATCGAACTTTATGATAAATAAAATTAAACCACCAATAATTTTGGGAAATGTTCCAGGTGAATGTCGGGCCAATTCATTTGAGGATCAATTTGAGTTACTCTATATCTTTTGATAAATACCACCGTTGATAAAATAAAGGCAAAAAACTCAAACATTCCATCAATGAAGTTGAAAGTACTTTATTTATAAATATGAACTTATTTTTCGGATGAAAGACTTGAATATGAAATTTCAGTCAAAGATTTCTAGGCCAAGTACTCGTGTTTTGAGACATAGACAAACAACGACTGACTTTCTTTTGAATTATGTTTTTGGGCTCAGTAGGGTCTAAAAAGTGAAGATTCATTGAAAGCGACAACTGTCCATATACTTTTTTGTAAATGCGTCTCAGTGGTTGATTTTAATTTTAATTTTGAATGGAGTTGCATACCAATAGCGGAAAAATTGATGATTGAAAACTTAGATCTGTAACTTCAAGTTCCAAATATCCAGGAAAGTTATGCAAAGCAAGTATTTAATATGTTACATTCAATAATATTCGAGTATGTTACCTATTGTATTCATTATCAAATTTCAAATATACGTTTGCTCCAATCACTGAAAATTTGCAAGATGATAGACATAAACCGAAGAACACAAGCTCCACTCTTTCAGAGCCCCTTGAAAAAACACGTTTCTGCAACAGATCCATCTTCCCAGATGATTAAAAATTATTGAGTAGCCAAATGAATTTTTGAGAACAAAATAAATTTAATGAAGATCAATCAGGCACATCTTTGGCAGAATTCAGTTGAAGAGTACCTGATTGCGTTCAAGAAATTTTATGTGATTGCTGATATCTTCCACTTCAAGTTGCTAGAAATAAGAGATTGAAATTATTGTAAATTGACTACGATGGACTCAAATTTCATGCTATACTTTGTTCCTGACAATTGGTTACTTCATCTTGATAACAATAATATTATATCTCTTGATAACAAAAATAAATTTCCTAATTACATGAATGGATTCTCTTTTAACAATTATATGGTAATTTCATTTTGCAGTTCATTCAATAACTACATGACTCTACGATCTCTTGTTTGATAAGAGTTTTATAGTGTGAATTATGCATGCTCCCTATTTTGTATTCAAAATGCAATAATATTGTCGCATATTACTCTTATCCTAGTAATTCATAAGCATAACCTGCAGAAGATCACAGAAATTTGTCATTTCATTATTATTATTTGATTAAACTACCTACTTTCTCTTCTATGAGATGTGTACATTATTGTGAATTGAAATTGGAAATGTGCGTAGAAGCGTATCCATAAATAGTATAATCAAATGATAGATCGTCGGATGATGGATCGTCGGATGATGGATGAATCAGCAGAATCAGTATATTAAATTCATATCTCTTGAGCCAACGTTTCGAATCTCTTTTAATTCTTCTTCATTGTCCACAAACAATTAAATTTTCTGCAACAATATCATTACAGAACTATAATTTCACTGACATACGCAGTAATTAGATACCAAGTAAACTGACTGAAACTCTACACAACCTGCAGCGCTAATAATGAATTTATTATGAGCATGTTTTCTACAATATTTGTAAATGTGGTATAAATTGTCTAGTGCATTCATAAATACTTAGTCATGCTCAATTTTCCTTTAAAACTGTTCTTAAGGATTTATTCAATTCTACGGTACAAAATACAAATTTGTTTAAGTAATTGGACAGAATTCATCATATGCTTACAGTTTATTTGAGTGAAGTTTCATAGTTTACATTTCTCAACAAATGAATAATGTTGATTGATATCTCCATTGTTGTTTTTAACCAATCTTATCTTGATTCAAACTGAGAGTTTTCACAAATTAGAAATAGCATATATTCTCTCCTAATTATTTTGAATAATACACTTTTTATTCGACATGCCAGTTAAAATCGGTCCAAAAGCTTTTATGGGACCAATATCTTAGCCTCCAGGTTGACCGAGATATCGAGTCGATTTACTCTCAATAAATATACATGATTTGAAACACGGTTTCTAAAAATCATATAAAGTTATAAGAGCAACAAATATATACATCAACTATCTTAACAGATCTAATTCGAATCTTCTGACTGCATGAATTCAGTTATGATGTTATTGATGTCTGATGCACGACTAACAGTAGATGGAACTGTCTGATAGCAAAGTACAATTTTGTGCTATTGTAAAACTGGTTCAGAAGACTTGAATCGAAGTAGCACATATTTAACTGAAATAGATCATAATTCCAATAAAACAACAATAATTCTATAATACATTTCGGTTAAGAACGGTCCAAAGATTCTTATGGGACTATGATTCTAGCCTTCCGATTGACCATGATGCGAACTAGTTTGACATAAGCACAATAACACTTGGCTATGTGTCAGTTGCATCATTTATCAGTTGCTCATCAATTAACATGAACAGATTATTTTGATGATTCAAATTTGCTTCTATTCGGTTGATATGTGACTATATTTGTTGCTCTTATTTCTTGACTTTATTTCTAGCAAACTTGTTGTGAAACCTATATTCATTGTGAGTGGATCATATTCGCATTTCAGTCTATTGAAAGACTTAAATCGTGATGCCGTAAGAGCCCTTGGACCATTCATGACATAAATGAACCATAGACAAAGATACTTTTGATCACTTTAACAATTATTCATTGAACTTGATACTTGTTGCATGTTTCATTGTTGTACCTCAACAAAATGTACGATTGGATTGGTTGGTCCTTGCAATATATGTGTTAATGTCTGATTCAGACATTCAAAACATAGGCTACGTTTGTTGTGTATAACCTGTGCACAACAATGAACTCTTGAATTCAACAATGCCATTCAAGTCTCTAGTGCATACATCAGATTTATCTACTACGCATTGAATCATTAGCTCATGAATAAACATCAGAGCCTAGGCTATTAGATGTCAGAAACTTCAGATCGAAATCTTAGAACTACTAGGATTTGCTACTCTTTTCACTGAACTTGATATAGCCAAGGATCTTCCAACGGTAAATAGCAGTATGATATAATTGTCTTTATATCAAACATTGAATGAATATTGGCAGTATATGTACATCGATCGAATTTTTGGGATCGAAAGCAGAATCATCAAGTAATTATCTCTTATCATTTTCCATTTCATTCACCCAGTGAATGGGAACATCCATAATAAATATCAAATTGGCCACTTTTTTATAGTATACAGAATATATACGTTTAATCTATCCGAGTATTATTTCATTATTTGAATCGTCCACACTCAAGCTTATCGTGTTTCATCAGCTCAATGCAGTTTTCAGGAGAATTATTTTCCACATAACCTCAAATAAAAAGTTGATGAGAATATTTATTTTTTTATTGCAGAATATTTATCACATGTACCAAACTATAGTCACTTGAGATATTTCAAGTGGAATTTATTCTTCAGTACTTATTTTACAGGAAATCAATATTGTAAATCAGGATATAAATCGAATCTAGAAAATAGTATATTCAAATGATGGATCGTCAGAAAATGGATGAATCAGTATTAGTGAATTAAATTCATATCACTCAAGCAGACGTTTCAAATCTTATTAATACTTCTCCAGTACCTACAAATAATTAAATTTTCTTCAATAATATCACCACAAAACTATAATTTTGTGATTAGATAGGTACCAAGTAGACTGACTAAACTTCTCTTCAACCTGCAGCGCTAATTATAAATTTATTGTATGCATGTTTCTGAAATATTCTTAAATATAAGATAAATTGTCTAGTGTATTCATGAATACATGCTTATGGTCCATTCATCTCAAATACTTTTCTTGATAATTTATTCGACTCTACGATATAAAATACGGAGTTAGTTGGATAATTATGAATACATACCAATGAATAACCTTATTCCGTTGATGATTCCGAATGCATATATTCGATTTGAGAAATATCTAAAAAAAATTGTCGCAAAAGCCAGAATACTTTTTATAAATAAGGCTGGGCAACAACGATCATTACCACAATTACCAGTTCAATGATATGAAAGAGTAATTTATGGTGTGTCAATACAATAACGACGATGATTGAAATGTTATGCTCGTCCTCATGGTGGTAATAAAGCAGAACTCATTGATACGCTAGGATGAAAATTATTTTCATATTAGGTTCAAATTATTCAATACAATATCAATTCTGAATACAGAGGGTAATAATCAAAAAATTCAGTAATAGATCACATTTAACACATTCTGGACATAATTTCAAATACTTTTGCTTCGCTGATTTGATAAGTTTTCGACAAAATTCAAGACAAGGTTTTGGGAAGCTAATTAAATAATATTAATTGTCCAAGAATCACTTACTACGCATATCGCTGTGACATATTCCATAACAACAGCGCTATTCTGCCCCTTTGTGAACTGATAACAATATATATTTTCATTGAAAAGCTTGTATCATGATTTTACTGTAAATATATATCAAAATGTAATAAATATGAATTTCCTAAAATCTCACATTGAGAACATAGTATCAACGGCTCATCTAGAGGCGTGTTCCTTCGACAATCATACTGTGAATCTCAGGATCATATTCGCTGTATATGAATCATGATTATTTTTTGAAACTAGAAAACAACTAACTACGAATCATGGGTCATATTTTGATTTGAGAATATTTATATATTCATTTTTGAAAATATATTCTATAACTATGATTTTTGGCGATTTTTTCTCTTGTAATTGGTTAGAATATCAGAATTTTTCAGTATTGAATTTTATTATAATTCATTAAATAGTTTGTTTTTCAAGAATTATTTATTATTGCATGATTATTCGTATATTCATCCCTTCATATTAGATGCGGGATGTGCATTTATTGTTTTACCAACGATTTTCTTGTTGTGTTCTATCCGCCATATTTCAAATTTACACAGATTTTGTTATTGCAATCATCGTGAACATGCAAAAAGTCCGATTCAGAAGGGTAAGGGGATTGTCACTTTGTGATCACAAAGTGAAGAAGTGGGGATAACGAATAACGACCAAAGAAACATGATTCACTTAATCATGAAGACTTAGATCACTTAGATTGCCCGAAGAAACACGCCTTGAGTATTAAGCAATGACGTATTATTAAAGTAGACCCAGCGCGTCCTATGACAGTCCACAGTTTGTTGTGATGTTAGCACTTACAAGGTGAGGGGTTCTGCGAAGCGAAGGGAGTAAACATGCTTGTTATGCGGTTTGCCTGCTTTTATTTATGTTTGAGAAGTGCACGCCTATATTCTGTACTGTATGTTAATATTTATTGAAATAGAAGTAATAATATATTAATTGATTCAAAATAAAAAAAATCTAGATTTTTTTCACATCTCACAATCGATATTTTTTCAAATGAAAAACGCAACCTGCGATACAACGATGTTTACCCTCCTCACCCCACTGTTTATTCCTGCATCAAAACAAATGCCGCGTGCTGGGTCTACTGTTAATACGTCATTGGTATTAAGTGCCCAAGAAACATGGCGGATGTCCAGGCATGCGCACAAAAAATTCCAATTATGAAAAAAGCTATTGTAGGCATCTCATATAAAAGTAAGTTTTTGATTGAAAGAATTGATTTCCTGATAACAAATGGAATCGTAATCATCGAGCATTCCACTATAACAACTTCTAGTAAATCCTCAAGCATAACCTAAAAAATATTACATAAATTACACTCTAATTACAAAAATAAGCTTCTTGATTACTAGAATCGATTTTCTCATAACAATTACATGTTGAAATCATCTTGGAACCTATGCGATCACTTGTTTAAAAGAATTTATATTGTACAAAATATGCCTGTTTTCTATTTTGTGTTGAAAATGCATTAGTATTGTGACATTATACTTTATTCCAAGAAATGTTTGAGTATAGCCTGAAAAATATTACATAAGATTGTCGTTTTGTTAATAATATACAATTAAACTACTTACTTTCTATTTATCAGATGTGTACATTGTTGTGAACTGGCATTGACATTTTGCGTGAAAGCGAGTACGCATGTGCAGTTTCTGCTCATGAAATAAGTTGGCAATACTGACGTCCTATTGAATGTCAAAAAATTTATTTCTATTAAAATAAGCTTGATGGAAGCTTCAAATACATTACAAATTATCCATTTGAATATTTTATTTATATAACAATACATAATATGTATATTAAATAGTGAATTTTGTGATATTTTGAGAAATATTTCAAATACCTGTATGTCAAACTTGACAGAAGCGACCCGATGTTCATTAATTTTTTGTCAGGGATAACTTGAGAATATTCTGACGGCCGGTGAACTGTCATTTTTGACAATTGTAATCGATGGTTTTGGACTTCTCCTGTGATTACTATATATGTGATGGTATTCAAATATATAAAAGGCACTAGTCCTCATCAAGATGTATTGGATAGAGAAGAAATGAACAAAATTAAATATACCGTTCAAGCTGTAGCGATGGATAAAAATTTTTTTGGGAACATACAACTGACAGTTCTAATTCAAAAAATTTAAGCAAATTAGTATATAAGATTTGTTCCAGGTTTATGAATACCTTTTTTTAGAATATTTGCTTCATTTTCTTCTCCCATATTCTTTGAAATGTTGGAATTTTTATTTTTGTTGTTCGAGGCGATGGTAGCAAATGTCTCTATTTGTTTACCTGTTTTGACAGAATTTTGTTCACCTTGAACGGCCGGTAAGATTGTATTTGAGTCTGACAAATTTTGTCGCATATTAGATGGCGTAGGTAGTGCTGGAATTGCTAAGTTCTTATTTGAAAGGTCAATTTATTGTTTTAGAGAGATTATTAAATCTTTTTGATTACTAATAACAAGATTTTTATTAGTTATGATTTCCTTTGAATATTTCATTTCCATTTTTGAGGCATTGTAGTTTTGATCCGTCGCACTGGTAAAGGACGAAACAAGATCATCATTTTCCCTTGCACAACAGTCAGAAGACTTATCGTCAAAAGTTTTAACGTTTTTTAAAAGTTTGGCACACCAATTATGTGATATTGTACCGCACGTAATGCACTTAACACCACCTAATGCCGTATTATTACACTTTTTGCAAATATTAGTCGTAACACAATTTGACACTACATCATCGGGCGCCATTTTTTGATTATCTGCTCAGAAGCAAGATTTTGCTTCAGGAATGCGTTATATGGCAGAATCTAGCACCAAATACATCATATTCCGTGTTTTTGGAGTGCTATTTGCAGTTCTACAAACTTTGGAATAAGTCGTAATCACGCTTTTCCGCGCAGATTCTCACTATCAAAAAGTTCATATTCCTATTCAGGACTTCATAATATGTATGAATCCATCAACAAAAACATCATATCTCGTGTTTTCAGAGCGCTATCTGCAGTTATATGAAGTTTGAAATAAGTCAAAATTACCACATTCTCAGCGGTTTCCAAGTATCGCAAATCACATAAATCTATCCAATACAACATAATGCGCATGAATCCGTCCTCAAATGCACAAAATTTTACGTTTCCAGCGAGTAATCAGCGTTTTTTCTGAGTCTCGTTGAGAAATGTTTGATTCTGTAAATCTGCTCAGAAGCAAGATTTTGCTTCAAAAATGCGTTATATGGCAGAATCTAGCACCAAATACATCATATTTCGTGTTCTTAGAGTGCTATTCGCAGTTTCACAGACTTTGGAATAAGTCGAGATCACGATTTTCCGCGAAGGTTTTCACAATCAAAAAGTTTATATTCCTATTCAGGACCTCATAATATGTATGAATTCATCAACAAGAACATCATATCTTGTGCTTTCAGAGCGCTATCTGCAGTTATATGAAGTTTGAAATAAGTCAAAATTACCACATTCTCAGCGGTTTCAAAGTATCGCAAATCACATAAATCTATCCAATACAACATGATACGCATAAATCCGTCCTCGAATGCACAAAATTTTGCGTTTCCAGCAAGTTATCAGCGTTTTTTCTGAGTCTCGTTGAGAAATTTTTGATTCTGTAAATCTGCTCAGAAGCAAGATTTTGCTTCAGAAATGCGTTATTTGGCAGAATCTGGCACCAAATACATCATATTTCGTGTTTTTGGAGTGCTATTTGCAGTTCTACAAACTTTGGAATAAGTCGTAATCACGCTTTTCCGCGCAGATTCTCACTATCAAAAAGTACATATTCCTATTCAGGACCTCATAATATGTATGAATCCATCACCAGAAACATCATATCTCGTGTTTCCAGAGCGCTATCTGCAGTTATATGAAGTTTGAAATAAGTCAAAATTACCACATTCTCAGCGGTTTCGAAGTATCGCAAATCACATGAATCTATCCACTACAACATAATACGCATGAATCCGTCCTCGAATTCACAAAATTTTGCGTTTCCAGCGAGTTTTCAGCGTTTTTCCTGAGTCTCGTTGAGAAATTTTTGATCCTGTAAATCTGCTCAGAAGCAAGATTTTGCTTTAGAAATGCGTTATTTGGCAGAATCTAGCACCAAATACATCATATTTGTGTTTTTAGAGTGCTATTCGCAGTTTTACAAACTTTGGAATAAGTCGAAATCACGCTTTTCCGCGCAGATTTTCACAATCAAAAAGTTCCATTTCCCATTCAGGACCTCATAGTTTCTATGAATCCATCAACAGAAACATTATATCTCGTGTTTTCAGAGCGCTATCTGCAGTTATATGAAGTTTGAAATAAGTCAAAATTACCACATTCTCAGCGGTTTCAAAGTATCGCAAATCACATAAATCTATCCAATACAACATAATACGCATGAATCTTTCCTCAAATGCTCCAAATTTTGCGTTCCCAGCGAGTTATCAGCGTTTTTTCTGAGTCCCGTTGAGAAATTTTTGATTCTGTAAATCTGCTCAGAAGCAACATTTTGCTACAGAAATGCGTTATATGGCAGAATCTTGTGTTTTTAGATTGCTATTTGCAGTTTCACAAACTTTGGAATAAGTCGAAATCATGCTTTCCCGCGCAGATTTTCTCAATCAAAAAGTTCATATTCCCATTCAGGATCTTATGATATGTATGAATCATTCAACAAGAACATAATATCTCGTATTTTCAGAGCACTATCTGCAGTTATATGAAGTTAGAAATAAGTCAAAATTACCACATTCTCAGCGGTTTCAAAGTATCGCAAATCACATAAATCCATCCAATACAACATAATACGCATGAGTCCGTCATCAAATGCACAAAATCTTGCGTTTTCAGCGAGATATCTGCGTTTTTTCTGAGTCTCGTTGAGAAATTTTTGATTCTGTAAATATGCTCAGAAGCAAGATTTTGCTACAGAAATGCGTTATATGGCAGAATCTTGTGTTTTTAGATTGCTATTAGCAGTTTTACAAACTTCGAAATGAGTCATAATCATGCTTTCCCGCGCAGATTTTCTCAATCAAAAAGCTCATATTCCCATTCAGGACCTCATAATATGTATGAATCATTCAACAAAAACATAATATCTCGTGTTTTCAGAGCGCTATCTGCAATTATATGAAGTTTGAAATAAGTCAAAATTATCACATTCTCAGCGATTTCAAAGTATCGCAAATCACATAAATCTATCCAATACAACATGATACGCATGAATCCGTCCTCAAATGCACAAAAATTTTGCGTTTCCGGTGAGTTATCAGCGTTTTTTTTGTGTCTTGTTGAGAAATTTTTGATTCTGTAAATCTGCTCAGAAGCAAGATTTTGCCTCAGAAATGCGTTATATGGCAGAATCTAGCACCAAATACATCATATTTTGTGTTTTTAGAGTGCTATTTGCAGTTTTACAGGCTCTGGAATAAGTCGAAATTACGTTTTCCGCGCATAATTTTACAATCAGAAAGTTCATATTCCCATTCAGGACCTCATAATATGTATGAATCCATCAACAAAAACATCATATCTCGTGTTTTCAGAGCGCTATCTGCAGTTATATGAAGTTTGAAATAAGTCAGAATTACCACATTCTCAGCGGTTTCAATGTATCGCAAATCACATAAATCTATCCAATACAACATAATACGCATGAATCCATCCTCAAATGCACAAAATTTCGCGTTTCCAGCGAGTTATCAGCGTTTTTCTTGAGTTTCGTTGAGAAATTTTTGATTTTGTAAATCTGCTCAGAAGTAAGATTTTGCTTCAGAAATGCGTTATATGGCAAAACTTAGCACCAAATACATCATATTTCGTGTTTTTAGAGTGCTATTTGCAGTTTTACAAACTTTGGAATGAGTCGAAATCACGCTTTTCCGCGCAGATTTTCACAATCAGAAAGTTCATATTCCCATTCAGGACCTCATAATATGTATGAATCATTCAACAAAAACATCATATCTCCTGTTTTCAGAGCGCTATCTGCAGTTATATGAAGTTTGAAATAGGTCAAAATTACCAACTTCTCAGCGGTTTCAAAGTATCGCAAATCACATAAATCTATCCAATACAACATAATACGCATGAATCCATCCTCAAATGCACAAAATTTCGCGTTTCCAGCGAGTTATTAGCGTTTTTTTTGAGTTTCGTTGAGAAATTTTTGATTCTGTAAATTTGCTCAGAAGCAAGATTTTGCTTCAGAAATGCGTTATATGGCAGAATTTAGCACTAAATACATCATATTTCGTGTTTTTAGAGTGCTATTCGCAGTTTTACAAACTTTGGAATGAGTCGAAATCACGCTTTTCCGCGCAGATTTTCACAATCAGAAAGTTCATATTCCCATTCAGGACCTCATAATATGTATGAATCATCCAACAAAAACATCATATCCTGTGTTTTCAGAGCGCTATCTGCAGTTATATGAAGTTTGAAATAAGTCAAAATTACCACATTCTCAGCGGTTTCAAAGTATCGCAAATCACATAAATCTATCCAATACAACATAATACGCATAAATTCGTCCTCAAATGCACAAAATTCAGCGTTTCCAGCGAGTTATCAGAGTTTCTTCTGAGTCTCGTTGAGAAATTTTTGATTCTGTAAATCTGCTCAGAAGCAAGATTTTGCTTCAGAAATGCAATATATGGCAGAATCTAGCACCAAATACATCATATTTCGTGTTTTTAGAGTGCTATTCGTAGTTTTACAAACTTTGGAATAAGTCGAAATCTCGCTTTTTCGCGCAGATATTCACAATCAGCAAGTACATATTCCCATTCAGGACCTCATAATATGTATGAATCATCCAACAAAAACATCATATCTCGTGTTTTCAGAGCGCTATCTGCAGTTATATGAAGTTTGAAATAAGTCAAAATTACCACATTCTCAGCGATTTCAAAGTATCGCAAATCACATAAATCTATCCAATACAACATAATACGCATGAATCCGTTCTCAAATGCACAAAATTTTGCGTTTCCAGCGAGTTATCAGCGTTTTTTCCGAGTCTTGTTGAGAAATTTTTGATTCTGTAACTCTGTTTAGAAACAAGATTTTGCTCCAGAAATGCGTTATATGGCAGAATCTAGAACCAAATACATCATATTTCGTGTTTTTAGAGTGCTATTTGCAGTTTTACAAACTTTGGAATAAATCGGAATCACGCTTTTCCGCGCAGATTTTCACAATCAAAAAGTTCATATTCTTATTCAGGACCTCATAATATGTATGAATCCATCAACAAAAACATCATATCTCGTGATTTCAGAGCGCTATCTGCAGTTATATTAAGTTTGAAATAAGTCAAAATACCACAATCTGAGCAGTTTCAAAGTATCGCAAATCACATGAATCTATCCAATAGAACATAATACGCATGAATCCGTCCTCGAATGCATGAAATTTTGTGTTACCAGCGAGTTATCAGCGTTTTTTCTGAGTCTCGTTGAGAAATTTTTGATACTGTATATCTGCTCAGAAGCAAGATTTTGCTTCAGAAATGCGATACATGGCAGAATCTAGCATTGAATACATCATATTTTGTGTTTTAAGAGTGCTATTCGCAGTTTTACAAACTTTGGAATAAGTCGAAATCTCGCTTCTCCGCGCAGATTTTCACAATCAAAAAGTTCATATTCCTATTCAGGACCTCATAATATGTATGAATCCATCAACAAAGATATCATATCTAGTGTTTTCAGAGCGCTATCTGCAGTTATATGAAGTTTGAAATAAGTCATAATTACCACATTCTCAGCGGTTTCAAAGTATCGCAAATCACATAAATCTATCCAATACAACATAATACGCATGAATCCGTCCTCAAATGCGAAGAATTTTGCGTTTCCAGCGAGTTATCAGTGTTTTTTTCGAGTCTCGTTAAGAAATTTTTGATTCTGTTAATCTGCTCAGAAGCAAGGTATTGCTTCAGAAATGCGTATATGGCAGAATCTAGCACCAAATACATCATATTTTGTGTTTTTAGAGTGCTATTTGCAGTTTTACAAACTTTGGAATAAGTCGAAATCACGCTTTTTCGCGCAAATTTTCACAATCAAAAAGTTCATATTCCTATTCAGAACCTCATAATATGTATGAATCCATCAACAAAAACATCATATCCCGAGTTTTCAGAGCGCTATCTGCAGTTATATGAAGTTTGAAATAAGTCAAAATTACCACATTCTCAGCGGTTTCAAAGTATCGCAAATCACATAAATCTATCCAATACAACATAATACGCATGAATCCGTCCTCAAATGCACAAAATTTTGCGTCTTTAGCGAGTTATCAGCGTTTCTTCTGAGTCTCGTTGAGAAATTTTTGATTCTGTAAATCTGCTCAGAAGCTAGATTTTGCTTCAGAAATGCAATATATGGCAGAATCTAGCACCAAATACATCATATTTCGTGTTTTCAGAGTGCTATTCGCAGTTCATATTACTATTTAGGACCTCATAATATGTATGAATATATCAACAAAAACATCATGTCTCGTGTTATCAGAGCGCTATCTGCAGTTATATGAAGTTTTAAATAAGTCAAAATTACCACATTCTCAGCGGTTTCAAAGTATCGCAAATCACATAAATCTATCCAATACAACATAATACGCATGAATCCGTTCTCAAATGCACAAAATTTTGCGTCTTCAGCGAGTTATCAGCGATTTTTCTGAGTCTCGTTGAGAAATTTTTGATTCTGTAAATCTGCTCAGAAGCAAGATTTTGCTTCAGAAATGCGTTATATGGCAGAATTTAGCACCAAATACATCATATTTCGTGTTTTTAGAGTGCTATTTGCAGTTTTACAAACTTTGAAATGAGTCGAAATCACGCTTTTCCGCGCAGATTTTCACAATCAGAAAGTTCATATTCCCATTCAGGAGCTCATAATATGTATGAATCATCCAACAAAAACATCATATCTTGTGTTTTCAGAGCGCTATCTGCAGTTATATGAAGTTTGAAATAAGTCAAAATTACCACATTCTCAGCGGTTTCAAAGTATCGCAAATCACATAAATCTATCCAATACAACGTAATACGCATGATACCGTCCTTAAATGCGAAGAATTTTGCGTTTCCAGCGAGTTATCAGCGTTTCTTCTGAGTCTCGTTGAGAAATTTTTGATTCTGTAAATCTGCTCAGAAGCAAGATTTTGCTTCAGAAATGCAATATATGGCAGAATCTAGCACCAAATACATCATATTACGTGTTTTCAGAGTGCTATTCGCAGTTTTACAAACTGTGAAATAAGTCGAAATCTCGCTTTTCCGCGCAGATTTTCACAATCAGAAAGTTCATATTCCCATTCAGGACCTTATAATATGTATGGAACATTCAACAAAAACATCATATCTCGTGTTTTCAGAGCGCTATCTGCAGTTATATGAAGTTTGAAATAAGTCAGAATTACCACATTCTCAGCGGTTTCAATGTATCGCAAATCACATAAATCTATCCGATACAACATAATACGCATGAATCTGTCCTCAAATGCACAAAATTTTGCGTTTCCAGCGGGTTATCAGCGTTTTTCCTTAGTCTCGTTGTGAAATTTTTGATTCTGAATATCTGCTCAGAAGCAAGATTTTGCTTCAGAAATTCGTTATCTGGCAGAATCTAGCACCAAATACATCATATTCCGTGTTTTTAGAGTGCTATTCGCAGTTCGACTGGCTTTGGAATAAGTCGAAATCACGTTTTCCGCGCATAATTTTACAATCAGAAAGTTCATATTCCTATTCAGGACCTCATAATATGCATGAATTCATCAACAAAAACATCATATCTCGTGTTTTCAGAGCGCTATCTGCAGTTATATGAAGTTTGAAATAAGTCAAAATTACCACAATCTCAGCGGTTTCAAAGTATCGCAAATCACATAAATCTATCCAATACAACATGATACGCATGAATCCGTGCTCAAATGCACAAAATTTTGCGTCTTCAGCGAGTTATCAGCGATTTGTCTGAGTCTCGTTGAGAAATTTTTGATTCTGTAAATCTGCTCAGAAGCAAGATTTTGAATCAGAAATGCGTTATATGGCAGAATCTAGCACAAAATACATCATATTTCGTGTTTATGGAGTGCTATTTGCCGTTTTACAAACTTTGGAATGAGTCGAAATCACGCTTTTCCGGGCAGATTTTCATAATCAAAAAGTTCATATTCCCATTCAGGACCTCATAATTTGTATGAATCATTCAACAAAAACATCATATCTCGTGTTTTCAGAGCGCTATCTGCAGTTATATGAAGTTTGAAATAAGTCAAAATTACCACATTCTCAGCGGTTTCAAAGTATCGCAAATCACATAAATCTATCCAATACAACATAATACACATGAATCCGTCCTCAAATACACAAAATTTTGCATTTCCAGCGAGTTATTAGCGTTTCTTCTGCGTCTCGTTGAGAAATTTTTTATTCTGTAAATCTGCTCAGAAGCAAGATTTTGCTTCAGAAATGTGTTATATGGCAGAATCCAGCACCAAATACATCATATTTCGTGTTTTTAGAGTGCTATCCGCAGTTTTACTAACTTTGGAATAAGTCGAAATCACGTTTTCTCGCGCAAACTCTCACGATCAAAAAGTTCATATTCCTATTCAGAATCTCATAATATGTATGAATCATCCAACAAAAACATCATATCCCGAGTTTTCAGAGCGCTATCAGCAGTTATATGAAGTTTGATTTAAGTTAAAATTACCACATTCTCAGCGGTTTCAAAGTATCGCAAATCACATGAATCTATTCAATACAACATAATACGCATGAATCCGTCCTTAAATGCACAAAATTTTGCGTTTCCAGCGAGTTATTAGCGTTTTTTCTGAGTCTCGTTGAGAAATTTTTAATTCTGTAAATCTGCTCAGAAGCAAGATTTTGCTTCAGAAATGCGTTATATGGCAGAATCTAGCACTAAATACATCATATTTCGTGTTTTTAGAGTGCTATTTGCAGTTTTACAAACCTTGGAATAAGTCGAAATCACGCTTTTCCGCGCAGATTTTCACAATCAAAAAGTTCATATTCCTATTCAGGGCCTCATAATATGTATGAATCCATCTACAAAAACATCATATTGTAACGCGTCGAACGTTATTATCGTCTATTATCCGTTTTGTCCAATTAGTCCTACGTTGTGTTTGATTTTTGTCTCAAAAATGTGCCCAGAATTCTTTTAATTGAAGTCGTGGTTGTGCAGGGAAGAGAAATAGAAATACAACATAAATTCAGACCAACAATATAACAACATTTTATTTTCCTCACAATAATACAAAATTCATGCAATTAGCGGTATTGTATACTTAATGGAGGGTGAGTGATGTAGACAGTCAGAGGGCTCCCGGAATGGAGGTTCCGGGACGTCGGTAGAGGCTTCGGACTGGGTTTGGCTCGGTCGCCGGCTGTAGTGCGGTAGAAGTCAGACGTGCGCTGATCGAGTACGGCAGCTTGCGTACGATAGCGGCACCGAGTAGCCCACGGACGCGACAGTGGCCCTGGACTGTCCCCTTGGTTGGGTGAGGACGCCTGTGGCTAGACCCCGTAGCTGCTCGTTAGGAACGCTTTCACACTTTCCTATCCCCTGGTTAGGTGGCCGACAATTTCACAAAGGATCTGTAATCAAATTAAAAGAACCTGCTCTGCAGGTAGGCTTGCGTTATAGTCTTGTTGCTATAACGACTACAGCGACTAATTATAGCGCTGTAGGTTTAATAGAGTAAAACCTGTTTATCAGGCGTACTGGTGCAATACTTTTAATAGTAATGCGGCATCGCAGGCAGTCTTGTGTCATAGTATCAGCCACAATGACTACAGCGGCCAATAAGTTTTGATGAGGGTTTGTGAGACCCTGTATAGTTGGCTTGTGAGGCCGGGCTTGTGAGGCCCCGTAGAGTTGGCTTGTGAGGCCCCGTAGATTTGGCTTGTGAGGCCGGGCTTGCGAGGCCCTCCGAACGTGCCAGTATTCACCAAGCAGCTGGACGGAGGGTTGAGATGGCTTGTGAGGCCGTATCGACGGGTTTGCGTCGTAGACGTGCCAGTATTCACCAAGCAACTGAACTACGACGGCTCCTCCAAACGTGCCAGTATTCACCAAGCAGCTGGACGGAGTTAGCTACCACAGAGTGTGCCAGTATCCACCAAGCAGCTGGACTATGGTAGATTTGACAGAGCGTGCCAGTATTCACCAAACATCTGGACTGTCAGTGTTCAAGGCCGAAACCAAGATGCCTTCCCAAGTGAAAATAATAATAATTATCTTCTAAAACCCTACTTGAAACTTCAAGTATTTAATAAATTCATTTTATGATTAAACAACTCAATCAACTATATTATTCATTTGTATTACCCTTGTAATGTGGACAGGTATGCATCCACCCAATACCAGGGCAGTATTGGTCGATATCTCATTATTTATTGGTTTCGAAAGGGTATACATTCTAGCGGTTTCAATTATTGTTCTTACTTGATTAGAGACTCGGAATATTTAATATTTATTGACATCTTAGTTCCCACTGGGATGAAGTCACAGATGTTTTGTGTCACGGTCAATGCCTTTGGTTTATGGTCAGCCACTTGACTAGGGATGGAGGTTACACGCTTATACTTAATTCATGACTTTCCCGACCACTCTTGTAGCTTGCTAATTTCATAACTGTGTTTTTGTGCACTCAGGGTTGACATATTCAATGAGCTGTTAACGATATAACACAGAATTTTGTTCAAATAAATGGTATTGGTATTGCAAACGTCTCATTCTCCCCCTAATATTAAAATCGAAGTAAATGAGTAATTTAATATTACCGAAATCTAGGAGTATGGAAGGAAGCGTTCATGTTCTTCTCTAAATTATCTTTATTATTCAACGTGTTTTTTTTTTCCGTTAACATAACTATAAAATATCAAAATTGAGCTTAATTTTTATTTTTTTTTACAATACTGAAAATTCGGCTATTCTATGTTTTCTTATACTTCTAAATGGGTAACCTTATATTATATTATGAAATATAAAACTTACGTACTAGTACCTTAAGTCTACATTAAACTAAAAATACTAAGATGGTTCACTTTCATCTCTATTTCATCTCAGTTACTATCACTCACTTATTTATAGTCACATTTCTCTACGTTCACCACCTTCTGTATTTTTCTTCCGTTTGTAGCGTGACCTGGCGTTCCGACCTCGTCGTTTTCTTACCCCAAATGGTGGTACCAGTAACTCCAGTGAGGTTGTCGTCGACGTCTTCTTACTTCGCCATAAATCATATATCTCTGGTTGATGGATAATCTTCTTAACAGTTTTTGCTCGGTTCAATATATTATTAATTTCTTCCCAGTCTATCTCATGACCTGGGGTCGGCGGTGGCGATGTATGTACAGTGGTTGGTGTACTCCCAAATAACAACTCGAATTTAGCCCTCAGTTTACTCTTATTTTTGATTTTAAATTTCTTCACGATTTGTTCAAATTCTTCTTCTTCGCTAACACTGCCCGTGGTTGAAACAGGACTTAAATGTTTTGGTTTTTGTAGACGCATCGTTTTAAATTTCTCAAGTGGCTGTTTCCAGAGTCGTACGAATTCTAAGGGTTTTGGTCAGTGGTAGTACCTACGTAAATTTGTCGTGTTATATACCCCTTTTATTGTTCTTGTGGTCCTATCCATGATTTGGTATGCATTGGGGTACGTTTGGCCCGTGATTTCATATGGTCCATCATATAGTAATTCGAATTTTGGTGTTCTTTTGTTTAATGGATCGGCAACGGGGTTGGTCTTCAGCAGGACGAGTTCTCCTGGTTTATATCTAATAATATTGTTTTTATTTTGTTTATTCTTACGAAGCTCCGCATTTTTTCTCAAATTTTCTTTAGCGCTTCTTAATTTTTCTATCTGGGTCATGGTGTTCTCTTTGTTTATATACTTTTTCAACACATTATCCAATAGACGCTTCGGAGTTTTGCCTGTTGCTAGTTCACACGGCGAGAACCCGGTACTATTATGTTTGATACTGTTAAAACATTCTTTGATGTTGGTTACCTGTTCTACCCATTTGGTGTGTTGGAAATGACAATATGATCTAATAATTCTACCTAGCTCTTTCATTACACGTTCCGATGGATGAGAGGCGGGGTGTCTGATACTGGAGTATGAATATCTGATACCATTTTCCGCCAATTTGGTTCTCCAAACTTTACGTGTAAATTGCGTTCCATGATCACTCAATATGGTTTTTGATGTTATGATATCTTTCAATTGTATTACCCGATTGACACATGCTAATGCTGTCGCTTTTTTTAAAGGGTATAATTTCACAAATTTCGAAAATACGTCTTACATCACTAGTATGAATGTAACTCCTCCTCTCCCCTGGGGAAGTGGTCCATATAGATCCACGGCAACTATCTCTCCAACTTCTTGCGCTCAAACTGGTTGTAGTGGTCCATCCAACTGTCGGTTGGGCCATTTAACTTTTTGACAAATATCACACTTTCGTATTATTTGCCTAATGGTACGGTCCAACTTGTTCATATAGAATAATTCTTCCATGAAAGCATATACTTTGGCTGGTCCGAAATGTCCGATTTCTGCATAATAATGCTGGATAAGTGGTATGGATAGGCTGTCTGGAACTACTACTGTGGTTCTATTGCGGACTTTGTCGCAATTAAATAAAATATTGTCCTTGATGTGGAAAGCATTCAAGCGTCGCAAACTTTCTGCGTCTAATACTGTAGGATATCCATTCAGATAGTTTTTTATTTGACATAACTGAACGTCTTCGTTCTAGTTCTCGATTAAATTTTTCAGTTCTTGTTCAATTTCCTCGAGTCCGGTCACTGTAAATGCTGCTATTATAGGGTCCTTGCTTTGAAATTCACTGCTGTTGAGGCTACCTGCCGGAAAACGGGAAAGTGTGTCAGCCACTGTATTATATTTGCCAGGTATGTGTTCAATGGTAAAATTAAATTGTTTTAGGAACAGTACCCATCTTGTTAGTCGTTCGTTAGGTGAACGAAATTTCTGTAAGAACGTCAGCACTTGATGATCGGTTTTAATGGTCAATTTAGCACCAAGAATGTATGTTTGAAATTTGTGGAGAGCAAAGATCACCGCCAAAAGTTTATTTTCTGTGATTGTTTAATTTAATTCGGCCCCTTTCAAGATTCTACTTACAAATCCGACTACTTCTACTATCCCTTCGTCATTTTCTTGAGATAGTACTCCCCCTATTCCATAGCCAGAGCTGTCCGTTTGTAGGACATAGGATTTATCCATACGTGGATGCGTCAGGGTTATGCTTCGCAAAAACTGTTTTTTGAGATTTTTGAACGTTTCTTCCTCCGTTTGTCCCTATTGCCATTTCGAGCCTTTCTTAAACAGATGTAATAGTGGTTGTGAATACTTACTATAGTTTTGCTAGAGCTTTCGATAAAAGTTGCATACTCCTAGGAAAGCTCTTAGTTGTTTTACCTTGGTGGGCGTGGGGAAATCTTGAATCGCGGCCAATTTGCTTGGATCGGGACAGATACCTTTTTCATTCAGAATATGTCCCAAAAACTTTACTTCCGGTTTGAAAAATGTAGTTTTCTCCAAATTGATCGTAACTCGTGCTGCGTGTAAACGTTGTAGGACCATTTCTATATGTCTCAAGTGAGTTTCTTCATCTGGAGAGACAATCAATAGATCGTCTACGTAGTTGGCTATAAATTCTCGTACTTCCGGTCCCAGGATGATATCCATGCAACGTGAAAAACTAGCGACTGCTGTTTTCGATCCGAACGGTAATACTTGATAAGTGTAACTTCGTCCATTGTATAAAAATGCTGTATATTTTCGGCTTTCTGGTGTAAATGGTATTTGCCAGTATGATGCTCGCAGATCGATTGATGTGAACATCTGTGCTTTACTGAAGCGCTGTAAAATTTTCTCGACTGCCGGTGGGGCTTCACAGTCGGCAACCATTTGGTCATTAAGTAATCTCGCATCTAGACAGATTCTAACCGAACCATCTTTCTTCCTCACTACTGTCATAGGGCTGGAATAGTCTGAAGCTTCGCTTTTTATTATTTCTAAATCCACCATTTTCTGGAGCTCTTCTTCCACAGTTTCTCTCAGAGCAAATGGTACATGATATGATCTTTTCACGAAAGGTGTCTCGTCCTTTAATTGAATGTGGTGTTTATACAAGTGGGTTAAGCCAGGCCGTGCTTGAAACAGGAGATGATACTTGAGTAGGATTTCTTTTAGTTTATTCTGGTATTCTATATTGATTCTCGTTAGACTGATGTGTTCGATGATCTTTTCTTTCGGTTCTAGCCATGGATTTGGTCGGGACACCGGCATCGTGTATTGTTTCGTGATTGCTAAAATTTGGTTGATGCTACTTTCAGTTGTCTGTATTTGGCCGCATGGAATACTAGTTATTTTAGCATTATTTTGAATATTGAGTGTGCCAGTTCTGGAACAAATCTGTAACTCATTTTCTTTCATCCAATCTGATCCAATAATTATCGGTCGGACTAATTGTTTGACGACTAGACAACAGAGCTTAGTTTTGAAGTCTCTCATTGATACAGGAAGCAATATTTGTCTAGTTATCCTCTGGCTCCGCTGTCCCATGGCTCCGCGTAGTTGCACTGCTGTTACCGGTAGAGTCAATAAATTATATTTCTCCAACATGAACCAAATATTTTCTGCGACACACGTTACCTCGCTTCCTGTGTCTAGCAGCGCCGCACAGTCTCCAAAAGGTAATTGGATGATAATTTCTAGTAATGTGAAGATTTTTTTGTTATTTTCGACGTTCTCTAATAATTCTAGTATATTCTCACTGTACATGGATGAAATTACATATGTTTCTTCGGAATCGTAACTTTTGTTTGTTGGATAAAAAATTTTCTGTTTTGCTGTTTTATATTTATGCCATTCTAGGCAATTTTCGGTAGTTATGGGTTCCAAGATTCCTTTGTGATGCTTACCTAATCCAAGTCCTGGTCTCGATCCCATTTTGTATAGCATTCTTTCGATCTTCTCAGAAATTATTGTTTGGTCGGCCTGGCTTGCACCCGGAGAACACGGCCTTCTCTTCAGTTCTCCGGTCTCTTTTTTTCCGGACTCGTAGAAGCTTTGGTAGTAGCGACACTCTGACTATTTTCTGTTTTCTCGACTTCGTTCCACGGTCTTGTGTTTCCCCATCTCCTATTGTCTCTATTAAATCTGGGATTATTTTTGTTTTTCATTAATAAATTCACGTTGGGGCGGTTGCGGAATACTGACCGGTGAGGACTTGAGCCAGTTGTCATTATTCTCCTTTCATTGAATACACGTGTAGTATGCTCCTGTTTGCGTAGGAAGTTCATCAGGTCCGTTGTAGTGTCTTTGTTTCCTACGTGCCACAAAGATTGTAAATGAATAGGAAAATGTCGAACCATTTCCTCCACGAACTGCTTTTCTGGTATCGAGTTCCTCAGTAATTTAGCCTGACTGATATATAGAGCTAAGTGCGAAGTCATACTCGGTGTTTTACAAGGATTCCATTCATCTGTTATAATCCGTTGTCTCCAGCGATTCTGAATGCTGTCTGACCAATAATTATGTAGAAAGTCTATTTTAAAGTCGTTGTATGTCGACCAACATCCTAGGTATACAATTGCCCATTTATCGGCATCTCTGACTAGGCATTCACGTGCCGTCTCCAGACGATATTCTTCTGGCAATTGTATGCGCTCAAAATATTATTCTAGGGCGTCCAAGAATCTCACTGGGTTTGTCAATACGCAGTTGCCGTCAAATTTAGGCTTTGACGGCAGCGTTGCCAGAAATTTTTCTGATGCGAGTGGTATTGGTATAGTTGCAGGAGGTAGAGAAGTAACCGCTGACACGCAATGTGTAGTTGGTGGGGTTCCATCATAATTTGGTGATATGCTGTCCGTATGGCTATCTTCACTCGCTGTAGGCTCTGTTGGGCTTGCGGTTACTGCGATAGTAGGTGCTAAGTTGACAATACGATAATCTGTTGTATTCTCATTGGTAATCCGGTTTGTCATGTCTTTTATCGTCTGGCTTAACTCCCCCATAACTAGCTGTAATTCATCCCGCTGCATCTTCTGATCCTGCTGTTGTTCCTGCCTCCATTCATGTAGGATACCGGCGAGGTCGGAGGTCACGAGCACTATAGGCTCTCTAATGTCGTTCACACTAGCACTCGAGTCGTCCATTGTCAATGACTATAGTTCCAATTAAAATATCTATTGGGAATCTGAATCCAAGAATATCTTGGAAATGTTGAATTTCCAAACTCCGTCCAAGCACAACCAACCTCAGGAACTTCAAATCCTGGTCACGGCAGCAATTTATGTAACGCGGCGAACGTTATTATCGTCTATCATTCGTTTTGTTTAATTAGTCCTACGTTGTGTTTGATTTTTGTTTTGAAAATGTGCCCAGAATTCTTTTAATTGAAGTCGTGGTTGTGCAGGGTAGAGAAATAGAAATACAACATAAATTCATTCCAACAATATAACAACATTTAATTTTCCTCACAATAATACAAAATTTATGCAATTAGCGGTATTGTATACTTATTGGAGGGTGAGTGATGTAGACAGTCAGAGGGCTCCCGGAATGGAGGTTTCGGGACGTCGGTAGAGGCTCCGGACTGGGTTCGGCTCGGTCGCCGGCTGTAGTGCGGTAGTAGTCGGACGTGCGCTGATCGAGTACGGCAGCTTGCGTACGATAGCGGCACCGAGTAGCCCACGGACGCGACAGTGGCCCTGGACTGTCCCCTTGGTTGGGTGAGGACGCCTGTGGCTAGACCCCGTAGCGGCTCGTTGAGGACGCTTCCACACTTTTCTTTCCCCTGGTTAGGTGGACGGCAATTTCACAAAGGATC
Organism: Dromius quadrimaculatus; assembly: GCA_963989225.1. Taxonomy (NCBI): domain Eukaryota; kingdom Metazoa; phylum Arthropoda; class Insecta; order Coleoptera; family Carabidae; genus Dromius; species Dromius quadrimaculatus. Next base: position 28,383 of record CAXDIG010000297.1, on the reverse strand, counting down.
TGTAATCAAATTGAAAGAACCTGCTCTGCAGGTAGGCTTACGTTATAGTTTTGTTGCTATAACGACTACAGCGACTAATTATAGCGCTGTAGGTTTAATAAAGTAAAATCTGTTTATCAGGCATACTGGTGCAATACTTTTAATAGTAATGCGACATCGCAGGCAGTCTTGTGTCATAGTATCAGCTACAACGACTACAGCGGCCAATAAGTTTTGATGAGGGTTTGTGAGACCCTGTAGCTTGCTAATTTCATAACTGTGTTTTTGTGCACTCAGGGTTGACATATTCAATGAGCTGTTAACGATATAACACAGAATTTTGTTTAAATGAATGGTATTGGTATTGCAAACGTCCCAATATCTCGTGTTTTCAGAGCACTATCCGCAGTTATATGAAGTTTGAAATAAGTCAAAATTACCACATTCTGAGCAGTTTCAAAGTATCGCAAATCACATAAATCCATCCAATACAACATAATACGCATGAATCCGTCCTCAAATGCACAAAATTTTGTGTTTCCAGCAAGTTATCAGCGTTTTTTCTGAGTCTCGTTGAGGCATTTTTGATTCTGTAAATTTGCTTAGAAGCAAGATTTTGCTTCAGAAATGCGTTAAATTGCAGAATCAAGCACCAAATACATCATATTTCGTGTTCTAAGAGTGCTATTTGCAGTTTTACAAACTTTGGAATAAGTCGGAATCACGCTATTCCGCGCTGATTTTTACAATCAAAAAGTTCATTTTTCTATTCAGGACCTCATAATATGTATGAATCCATCATTAAAAACATCATATCTCGTGTTTCCAAAGCGCCATCTGCAGTTATATGGAGTTTGAAATAAGTCAAAATTACCACATTCTCAGCCGTTTCAAAGGATCGAAAATCACATAAATCCATCCAATACAACATAAATCGCATAAATCTGTCCTCAAATGCACTCAATTTTGCGTTCTCAGCGAGTTATCAGCATTTTTTCTGAGTCTCGTTGAGAAATTTTTGATTCTGTTAATCTGCTCAGAAACAAGATTTTGCTTCAGAAATGCGTTATATGGCAGAATCTAGCACCAAGTACATCATATTTCGTGTTTTTAGAGTGCTACTCGCAGTTTTACAAACTTTGTAATAAGTCGAAATCACGCTATTCCGCGCAGATTTTCACAATCAAGAAGTACATATTCCCATTCGGGACCTCATAATATGTATGAATTCATCAACAAAAACATCATATCTCGTGGTTTCAGAGCGCTATCTGCAGTTATATGAAGTTTGAAATAAGTGGAAATTAGCACATTCTCCGCGGTTTCAAAGTATCGCAAATCACATAAATCTATCCAATACAAACTAATACGCATGAATCCGTCCTCAAATGCACAAAATTTTGCGTTTCCAGTGAGTTATCAGCGTTTTTTCTGAGTCTCGTTGAGAAATTTTTGATTCTGTAAATCTGCTCACAAGCAAGATTTTGCTTTAGAAATGCGATATATGGCAGAATCTAGCACCAGATACATCATATTTCGTGTTTTTAGAATGCCATTCGCAGTTTTACAAACTTTGGAATGAGTCGAAATCTCTCTTTTCCGCGCAGATTTTCACAATCAAAAAGTACATATTCCTATTCAGGACCTCATGATATGTATAAATCCATCAACAAAAACATCATATCTCGTGTTTTCAGAGCGCTATCAGCATTTATATGAAGTTTAAAATAAGTCAAAATTTCCCCATTCTCAGCGGCTTCAAAGTATCGCAAATCACACAAATATATCCAATACAACATAATACGCATGAATCCATCCTCGAATGCACAAAATTCTGCGTTTCCAGCAAGTTATCAGCGTTTTTTCTGAGTCTCGTTGAGAAATTTTTGATTCTGTGATTCTGCTCAGAAGCAAGATTTTGCTTTAGAAATGCGTTATATGGCAGAATCTAGCACCAAATACATCATATTTAGTGTTTTTAGAGTGCTATCTGCAGTTTTACAAACTTTGGAATAAGTAGAAATCACGCTTTTCCGGGCAAATTTTCACAATCAAAAAGTTCATATTCCTATTCAGGACCTCATGATATGTATGAATCCATCAACAAAAACATCATATCTCGTGTTCTCAGAGCGCTATCTGCAGTTATATGAAGTTTTAAATAAGTCAAAATTATCACATTCTCAGCGATTTAAAAGTATCGCAAATCACATAAATCTATCCAATACAACATGATACGCATGAATCCGTCCTCAAATGCACAAAATTTTGCGTTCTCAGCGAGTTATCAGCGTTTTTTCTGAGTCTCGTTGAGAAATATTTGATTCTGTTAATCTGCTCAGAAACAAGATTTTGCTTCAGAAATGTGTTATAAGGCAGAATCTAGCACCAAGTACATCATATTTCGTGTTTTCAAAGTGCTACTCGCAGTTTTAATAACTTTGGGATAAGTCAAAATCACGCTTTTCCGCGCAGGTTTTCACAATCAAAAAGTTCATATTCCTATTTAGGACCTCATAATATGTATGGATCCATCATTAAAAACATCATATCTCGTGTTTTTGAAGCGCTATCTGCAGTTATATGAAGTTCGAAATAAGTCAAAATTATCACATTCTCAGCGGTTTCAAAGTATCGCAAATTACATAAATCTATCCGATACAACATAATACACATGAATCCGTCCTCAAATGCACAAAATTTTGCGTTTCCAGCGAGTTATCAGCGTTTTTTCTAAGTCTCGTTGAAAAATTTTTGATTCTGTAAATCTGCTCAGAAGCAAGATTTTGCTTCAGAAATGCGTTATATGGCAGAATCTAGCACCAAATACATCATATTTCGTGTTTTTAGAGTGCTATTTGCAGTTTTACAAACTTTGTAATAAGTCGAAATCACGCTATTCCGCGCAGATTTTCACAATCAAAAAGTACATATTCCCATTCGGGACCTCCTGATATGTATGAAATCATCAACAAAAACATCATATCTCGTGTTTTCAGAGCGCTATCAGCAGTTATATGAAGTTTGTTATAAGTCAAAATTACCACATTCTCAGCGGTTTCAAAGTATCGCAAATCACATATATCTATCCAATACAACATTATACGCATGAATCCGTCCTCAAATGCACAAAATTTTGCGTTCCCAGCGAGTTATCAGCGTTTTTTCTGAGTCTCGTTGAAAAATTTTTGATTCTGTAAATCTGCTCAGAAGCAAGATTTTGCTCCAGAAATGCGTTATATTGCAGAATCCAGCACCAAATACATCATATTTCGTGTTTTTAGAATTCCATTCGCAGTTTTACAAACTTTGGAATAAGTCGGAATCTCTCTTTTCCGCGCAGATTTTCACAATCAAAAAGTTTATATTCCTATTCAGGACCTCATAATATGTATGAATCCATCAACAAAAACCTCATATCTCGTGTTTTCAGAGCGCTATCAGCATTTATATGAAGTTTAAAATAAGTCAAGATTTCCCCATTCTCAGCGGCTTCAAAGTTTCGCAAATCACATAAATATATTCAATACAACATAATACGCATGAATCCATCCTCGAATGCACAAAATTTTGCGTTTCCAGCAAGTTATCAGCTTTTTTTCTGAGTCTCGTTGAGAATTTTTTGATTCTGTTAATCTGCTCAGAAACAAGATTTTGCTTCAAAAATGCGTTATATGGCAGAATCTAGCACCAAATACATCATATTTTGTGTTTTTAGGGTGCTATCTGCAGTTTTACAAACTTTGGAATAAGTCGAAATCACGCTTTTCCGGGCAAATTTTCACAATCAAAAAGTTCATATTCCTATTCAAGACCTCATAATATGTATGAATCCATCAACAAAAACATCATATCTCATGTTTTCAGAGCGCTATCTGCAGTTATATGAAGTTTTAAATAAGTCAAAATTACCGCATTCTCAGCGGTTTCAAAGTATCGCAAATCACATAAATCTATCTAATACAACATGATACGCATGAATCCGTCCTCAAATGCACAAAATTTTGCGCTCCCAGCGAGTTATCAGCGTTTTTTCTGAGTCTCATTGAGAAATTTTTGTTCTGTAAATCTGCTCAGAAGCAAGATTTTGCTTCAGAAATGCGTTATATGGCAGAATCTAGCACCAAATACATCATATTTTGTGTTTTTAGAGTGCTATTTGCAGTTTTACAAACTTTGGTATAAGTCGAAATCACGCTTTTCCGCGCAGATATTTACAATCAAAAAGTTCATTCTCCCATTCGGGACCTCATAATATGTCTGAATCCATCAACAAAAACATCATATCTCGTGTTCTCAGAGCGCTATCTGCAGTTATATGAAGTTTTAAATGAGTCAAAATTACCACATTCTCAGCGGTTTCAAAGTATCGCAAATCACATAAATCTATCCAATACAACATGATACGCATGAATCCGTCCTCAAATGCACAAAATTTTGTGTTCTCAGCGAGTTATCAGCGTTTTTTCTGAGTCTCGTTGAGAAATTTTTGATTCTGTTAATCTACTCAGAAACAAGATTTTGCTTCAGAAATGCGTTATAAGGCAGAATCTAGCACCAAGTACATCATATTTCGTGTTTTTAAAGTGCTACTCGCAGTTTTAATAACTTTGGGATAAGTCGAAATCACGCTTTTCCGCGCAGGTTTTCACAATCAAAAAGTTCATATTCCTATTTAGGACCTCATAATATGTATGGATCCATCATTAAAAACATCATATCTCGTGTTCTTGAAGCGCTATCTGCAGTTATATGAAGTTCGAAATAAGTCAAAATTATCACATTCTCAGCGGTTTCAAAGTATCGCAAATTACATATATCTATCCGATACAACATAATACGCATGAATCCGTCCTCAAATGCACAAAATTTTGCGTTTCCAGCGAGTTATCAGCGTTTTTTCTAAGTCCCGTTGAGAAAATTTAGATTCTGTAAATCTGCTCAGAAGCAAGATTTTGCTTCAGAAATGCGTTATATGGCAGAATCTAGCACCAAATACATCATATTTCGTGTTTTTAGAGTGCTATTTGCAGTTTTACAAACTTTGTAATAAGTCGAAATCACGCTATTCCGCGCAGATTCTCACAATCAAAAAGTACATATTCCCATTCGGGACCTCATGATATGTATGAATTCATCAACAAAAACATCATATCTCCTGTTTTCAGAGCGCTGAATGCAGTTATATGAAGTTTGAAATGAGTGAAAATTAGCACATTCTCAGCGGTTTCAAAGTATCGCAAATCACATGAATCAATCCAATACAACCTAATACGCATGAATCCGTCCTCAAATGCACAAAATTTTGCGTTTCCAGTGAGTTATCAGCGTTTTTTCTGAGTCTCGTTGAGAAATTTTTGATTCTGTAAATCTGCTCACAAGCAAGATTTTGCTTTAGAAATGCGATATATGGCAGAATCTAGCACCAGATACATCATATTTCGTGTTTTTAGAATGCCATTCGCAGTTTTACAAACTTTGGAATAAGTCGAAATCTCTCTTTTCCGCGCAGATTTTCACAATCAAAAAGTACATATTCCTACTCAGGACCTCATAATATGTATAAATCCATCAACAAAAACATCATATCTCGTGTTTTCAGAGCGCTATCAGCATTTATATGAAGTTTAAAATAAGTCAAAATTTCCCCATTCTCAGCGGCTTCAAAGTATCGCAAATCACACAAATATATCCAATACAACATAATACGCATGAATCCATCCTCGAATGCACAAAATTTTGCGTTTCCAGCAAGTTATCAGCGTTTTTTCTGAGTCTCGTTGAGAAATTTTTGATTCTGTGATTCTGCTCAGAAGCAAGATTTTGTTTTAGAAATGCGTTATATGGCAGAATCTAGCACCAAATACATCATATTTTGTGTTTTTAGAGTGCTATCTGCAGTTTTACAAACTTTGGAATAAGTAGAAATCACGCTTTTCCGGGCAAATTTTCACAATCAAAAAGTTCATATTCCTATTCAGGACCTCATAATATGTATGAATCCATCATCAAAAACATCATATCTCGTGTTCTCAGAGCGCTATCTGCAGTTATATGAAGTTTTAAATAAGTCAAAATTACCACATTCTCAGCGGTTTCAAAGTATCGCAAATCACATAAATCTATCCAATACAACATGATACGCATGAATCCGTCCTCAAATGCACAAAATTTTGCGTTCTCAGCGAGTTATCAGCGTTTTTTCTGAGTCTCGTTGAGAAATTTTTGATTCTGTTAATCTGCTCAGAAACAAGATTTTGCTTTAGAAATGCGTTATAAGGCAGAATCTAGCACCAAGTACATCATATTTCGTGTTTTTAAAGTGCTACTCGCAGTTTTAATAACTTTGGGATAAGTCAAAATCACGCTTTTCCGCGCAGGTTTTCACAATCAAAAAGTTCATATTCCTATTTAGGACCTCATAATATGTATGGATCCATCATTAAAAACATCATATCTCGTGTTTTTGAAGCGCTATCTGCAGTTATATGAAGTTCGAAATAAGTCAAAATTATCACATTCTCAGCGGTTTCAAAGTATCGCAAATTACATAAATCTATCCGATACAACATAATACACATGAATCCGTCCTCAAATGCACAGAATTTTGCGTTTCCAGCGAGTTATCAGCGTTTTTTCTAAGTCTCGTTGAGAAATTTTTGATTCTGTAAATCTGCTCAGAAGCAAGATTTTGCTTCAGAAATGCGTTATATGGCAGAATCTAGCACCAAATACATCATATTTCGTGTTTTTAGAGTGCTATTTGCAGTTTTACAAACTTTGTAATAAGTCGAAATCACGCTATTCCGCGCAGATTTTCACAATCAAAAAGTACATATTTCCATTCGGGACCTCATGATATGTATGAATTCATCAACAAAAACATCATATCTCGTGTTTTCAGAGCGCTATCAGCAGTTATATGAAGTTTGTTATAAGTCAAAATTACCACATTCTCAGCGGTTTCAAAGTATCGCAAATCACATATATCTATCCAATACAACATTATACGCATGAATTCGTCCTCAAATGCACAAAATTTTGCGTTCCCAGCGAGTTATCAGCGTTTTTTCTGAGTCTCGTTGAAAAATTTTTGATTCTGTAAATCTGCTCAGAAGCAAGATTTTGCTCCAGAAATGCGTTATATTGCAGAATCTAGCACCAAATACATCATATTTCGTGTTTTTAGAATTCCATTCGCAGTTTTACAAACTTTGGAACAAGTCGAAATCTCTCTTTTCCGCGCAGATTTTCACAATCAAAAAGTTTATATTCCTATTCAGGACCTCATAATATGTATAAATCCATCAACAAAAACCTCATATCTCGTGTTTTCAGAGCGCTATCAGCATTTATATGAAGTTTAAAATAAGTCAAAATTTCCCCATTCTCAGTGGCTTCAAAGTTTCGCAAAACACATAAATATATTCAATACAACATAATACGCATGAATCCATCCTCGAATGCACAAAATTTTGCGTTTCCAGCAAGTTATCAGCTTTTTTTCTGAGTCTCGTTGAGAATTTTTTGATTCTGTTAATCTGCTCAGAAACAAGATTTTGCTTCAAAAATGCGTTATATGGCAGAATCTAGCACCAAATACATCATATTTTGTGTTTTTAGGGTGCTATCTGCAGTTTTACAAACTTTGGAATGAGTCGAAATCACGCTTTTCCGCGCAGATATTTACAATCAAAAAGTTCATTCTCCCATTCGGGACCTCATAATATGTCTGAATCCATCAACAAAAACATCATATCTCGTGTTCTCAGAGCGCTATCTGCAGTTATATGAAGTTTTAAATAAGTCAAAATTACCACATTCTCAGCGGTTTCAAAGTATCGCAAATCACATAAATCTATCCAATACAACATGATACGCATGAATCCGTCCTCAAATGCACAAAATTTTGTGTTCTCAGCGAGTTATCAGCGTTTTTTCTGAGTCTCGTTGAGAAATTTTTGATTCTGTTAATCTGCTCAGAAACAAGATTTTGCTTCAGAAATGCGTTATAAGGCAGAATCTAGCACCAAGTACATCATATTTCGTGTTTCTAAAGTGCTACTCGCAGTTTTAATAACTTTAGGATAAGTCGAAATCACGCTTTTCCGCGCAGGTTTTCACAATCAAAAAGTTCATATTCCTATTTAGGACCTCATAATATGTATGGATCCATCATTAAAAACATCATATCTCGTGTTTTTGAAGCGCTATCTGCAGTTATATGAAGTTCGAAATAAGTCAAAATTATCACATTCTCAGCGGTTTCAAAGTATCGCAAATTACATAAATCTATCCGATACAACATAATACGCATGTATCCGTCCTCAAATGCACAAAATTTTGCGTTTCCAGCTAGTTATCAGCGTTTTTTCTAAGTCCCGTTGAGAAAATTTTGATTCTGTGAATCTGCTCAGAAGCAAGATTTTGCTTCAGAAATGCGTTATATGGCAGAATCTAGCACCAAATACATCATATTTCGTGTTTTTAGAATTCCATTCGCAGTTTTACAAACTTTGGAATAAGTCGAAATCTCTCTTTTTCCGCGCAGATTTTCACAATCAAAAAGTTTATATTCCTATTCAGGACCTCATAATATGTATAAAATCCATCAACAAAAACCTCATATCTCGTGTTTCCAGAGCGCTATCAGCATTTATATGAAGTTTAAAATAAGTCAAAATTTCCCCATTCTCAGCGGCTTCAAGGTTTCGCAAATCACATAAATATATTCAATACAACATAATACGCATGAATCCATCCTCGAATGCACTAAATATCGCGTTTCCAGCAAGTTATCAGCTTTTTTTCTGAGTCTCGTTGAGAATTTTTTGATTCTGTTAATCTGCTCAGAAACAAGATTTTGCTTCAAAAATGCGTTATATGGCAGAATCTAGCACCAAATACATCATATTTTGTGTTTTTAGGGTGCTATCTGCAGTTTTACAAACTTTGGAATAAGTCGAAATCACGCTTTTCCAGGCAAATTTTCACAATCAAAAAGTTCATATTCCTATTCAGGACCTCATAATATGTATGAATCCATCAACAAAAACATCATATCTCATGTTTTCAGAGCGCTATCTGCAGTTATATGAAGTTATAAATAAGTCAAGATTACCACACTCTCAGCGGTTTCAAAGTATCGCAAATCACATGAATCTATCTAATACAACATGATACGCATGAATCCGTCCTCAAATGCACAAAATTTTGCGTTCCCAGCGAGTTATCAGCGTTTTTTCTGAGTCTCATTGAGAAATTTTTGTTCTGTAAATCTGCTCAGAAGCAAGATTTTGCTTCAGAAATGCGTTATATGGCAGAATCTAGCACCAAATACATCATATTTTGTGTTTTTAGAGTGCTATTTGCAGTTTTACAAACTTTGGTATAAGTCGAAATCACGCTTTTCCGCGCAGATTTTCACAATCAAAAAGTTCATTCTCCCATTCGGGACCTCATAATATGTCTGAATCCATCAACAAAAACATCATATCTCGTGTTCTCAGAGCGCTATCTGCAGTTATATGAAGTTTTAAATAAGTCAAAATTACCACATTCTCTGCGGTTTCAAAGTATCGCAAATCACATGAATCTATCCAATACAACATGATACGCATGAATCCGTCCTCAAATGCACAAAATTTTGTGTTCTCAGCGAGTTATCAGCGTTTTTGCTGAGTCTCGTTGAGAAATTTTTGATTCTGTTAATCTGCTCACAAGCAAGATTTTGCTTTAGAAATGCGATATATGGCAGAATCTAGCACAAATACATCATATTTCGTGTTTTTAGAATTCCATTCGCAGTTTTACAAACTTTGGAATAAGTCGAAATCTCTCTTTTCCGCGCAGTTTTTCACAATCAAAAAGTTTATATTCCTATTCAGGACCTCATAATATGTATAAATCCATCAACAAAAAACCTCATATCTCGTGTTTTCAGAGCGCTATCAGCATTTATATGAAGTTCAAAATAAGTCAAAATTTCCCCATTCTCAGCGGCTTCAAAGTTTCGCAAATCACATAAATATATCCAATACAACATAATACGCATGAATCCATCCTCAAATGCACAAAATTTTGCGTTCCCAGCAAGTTATCAGCTTTTTTTCTGAGTCTCGTTGAGAATTTTTTGATTCTGTTAATCTGCTCAGAAACAAGATATTGCTTAAAAAATGCGTTATATGGCAGAATCTAGCACCAAATACATCATATTTTGTGTTTTTAGAGTGCTATTTGCAGTTTTACAAACTTTGGTATAAGTCGAAATCACGCTTTTCCGCGCAGATTAGCACAATCAAGAAGTTCATTCTCCCATTCGGGACCTCATAATATGTCTGAATCCATCAACAAAAACATCATATCTCGTGTTCTCAGAGCGCTATCTGCAGTTATATGAAGTTTTAAATAAGTCAAAATTACCACATTCTCTGCGGTTTCAAAGTATCGCAAATCACATGAATCTATCCAATACAACATGATACGCATGAATCCGTCCTCAAATGCACAAAATTTTGTGTTCTCAGCGAGTTATCAGCGTTTTTTCTGAGTCTCGTTGAGAAATTTTTGATTCTGTTTATCTGCTCAGAAACAAGATTTTGCTTCAGAAATGCGTTATAAGGCAGAATCTAGCACCAAGTACATCATATTTCGTGTTTTTAAAGTGCTACTCGCAGTTTTAATAACTTTAGGATAAGTCGAAATCACGCTTTTCCGCGCAGGTTTTCACAATCAAAAAGTTCATATTCCTATTTAGGACCTCATAATATGTATGGATCCATCATTAAAAACATCATATCTCGTGTTTTTGAAGCGCTATCTGCAGTTATATGAAGTTCGAAATAAGTCAAAATTATCACATTCTCAGCGGTTTCAAAGTATCGCAAATTACATAAATCTATCCGATACAACATAATACGCATGAATCCGTCCTCAAATGCACAAAATTTGCGTTTCCAGCGAGTTATCAGCGTTTTTTCTAAGTCCCGTTGAGAAAATTTTGATTCTGTGAATCTGCTCAGAAGCAAGATTTTGCTTCAGAAATGCGTTATATGGCAGAATCTAGCACCAAATACATCATATTTCGTGTTTTTAGAATTCCATTCGCAGTTTTACAAACTTTGGAATAAGTCGAAATCTCTCTTTTCCGCGCAGATTTTCACAATCAAAAAGTTTATATTCCTATTCAGGACCTCATAATATGTATAAATCCATCAACAAAAACCTCATATCTCGTGTTTTCAGAGCGCTATCAGCATTTATATGAAGTTTAAAATAAGTCAAAATTTCTCCATTCTCAGCGGCTTCAAAGTTTCGCAAATCACATAAATATATTCAATACAACATAATACGCATGAATCCATCCTCGAATGCACTAAATTTTGCGTTTCCAGCAAGTTATCAGCTTTTTTTCTGAGTCTCGTTGAGAATTTTTTGATTCTGTTAATCTGCTCAGAAACAAGATTTTGCTTCAAAAATGCGTTATATGGCAGAATCTAGCACCAAATACATAATATTTCGTGTTTTTAAAGTGCTACTCGCAGTTTTAATAACTTTGGGATGAGTCGAAATCACGCTTTTCCGCGCAGGTTTTCACAATCAAAAAGTTCATATTCCTATTTAGGACCTCATAATATGTATGGATCCATCATTAAAAACATCATATCTCGTGTTTTTGAAGCGCTATCTGCAGTTATATGAAGTTCGAAATAAGTCAAAATTATCACATTCTCAGCGGTTTCAAAGTATCGCAAATTACATAAATCTATCCGATACAACATAATACGCATGAATCCGTCCTCAAATGCACAAAATTGTGCGTTTCCAGCGAGTTATCAGCGTTTTTTCTAAGTCCCGTTGAGAAATTTTTGATTCTGTAAATCTGCTCAGAAGCAAGATTTTGCTACAGAAATGCGTTATATGGCAGAATCTAGCACCAAATACATCATATTTCGTGTTTTTAGAGTGCTATTTGCAGTTTTACAAACTTTGTAATAAGTTGAAATCACGCTATTCCGCGCAGATTTTCACAATCAAAAAGTACATATTCCCATTCGGGACCTCATGATATGTATGAATTCATCAACAAAAACATCATATCTCGTGTTTTCAGAGCGCTGAATGCAGTTATATGAAGTTTGAAATGAGTGAAAATTAGCACATTCTCAGCGGTTTCAAAGTATCGCAAATCACATAAATCTATCCAATACAACATAATACGCATGAATCCGTCCTCAAATGCACAAAATTTTGCGTTTCTAGTGAGTTATAAGCGTTTTTTCTGAGTCTCGTTGAGAAATTTTTGATTCTGTAAATCTGCTCACAAGCAAGATTTTGCTTTAGAAATGCGATATATGGCAGAATCTAGCACCAAATACATCATATTTCGTGTTTTTAGAATTCCATTCGCAGTTTTACAAACTTTGGAATAAGTCGAAATCTCTCTTTTCCGCGCAGATTTTCACAATCAAAAAGTTTATATTCCTATTCAGGACCTCATAATATGTATAAATCCATCAACAAAAACCTCATATCTCGTGTTTTCAGAGCGCTATCAGCATTTATATGAAGTTTAAAATAAGTCAAAATTTCCCCATTCTCAGCGGCTTCAAAGTTTCGCAAATCACATAAATATATACAATACAACATAATACGCATGAATCCATCCTCGAATGCACAAAATTTTGCGTTTCCAGCAAGTTATCAGCTTTTTTTCTGAGTCTCGTTGAGAATTTTTTGATTCTGTTAATCTGCTCAGAAACAAGATATTGCTTAAAAAATGCGTTATATGGCAGAATCTAGCACCAAATACATCATATTTTGTGTTTTTAGGGTGCTATCTGCAGTTTTACAAACTTTGGAATGAGTCGAAATCACGCTTTTTCCGCGCAGATTTTCACAATCAAAAAGTTCATTCTCCCATTCGGGATCTCATAATATGTCTGAATCCATCAACAAAAACATCATATCTCGTGTTCTCAGAGCGCTATCTGCAGTTATATGAAGTTTTAAATAAGTCAAAATTACCACATTCTCAGCGGTTTCAAAGTATCGCAAATCACATAAATCTATCCAATACAACATGATACGCATGAATCCGTCCTCAAATGCACAAAATTTTGTGTTCTCAGCGAGTTATCAGCGTTTTTTCTGAGTCTCGTTGAGAAATTTTTGATTCTGTTAATCTGCTCAGAAACAAGATTTTGCTTCAGAAATGCGTTATAAGGCAGAATCTAGCACCAAGTACATCATATTTCGTGTTTTTAAATGTTTTTAAAGTGCTACTCGCAGTTTTAATAACTTCGGGATGAGTCGAAATCACGCTTTTCCGCGCAGGTTTTCACAATCAAAAAGTTCATATTCCTATTTAGGACCTCATAATATGTATGGATCCATCATTAAAAACATCATATCTCGTGTTTTTGAAGCGCTATCTGCAGTTATATGAAGTTCGAAATAAGTCAAAATTATCACATTCTCAGCGGTTTCAAAGTATCGCAAATTACATAAATCTATCCGATACAACATAATACGCATGAATCCGTCCTCAAATGCACAAAATTTTGCGTTTCCAGCGAGTTATCAGCGTTTTTTCTAAGTCCCGTTGAGAAAATTTTGATTCTGTGAATCTGCTCAGAAGCAAGATTTTGCTTCAGAAATGCGTTATATGGCAGAATCTAGCACCAAATACATCATATTTCGTGTTTTTAGAATTCCATTCGCAGTTTTACAAACTTTGGAATAAGTCGAAATCTCTCTTTTCCGCGCAGATTTTCACAATCAAAAAGTTTATATTCCTATTCAGGACCTCATAATATGTATAAATCCATCAACAAAAACCTCATATCTCGTGTTTTCAGAGCGCTATCAGCATTTATATGAAGTTTAAAATAAGTCAAAATTTCCCCATTCTCAGCGGCTTCAAAAGTTTCAGAAATCACATAAATATATTCAATACAACATAATACGCATGAATCCATCCTCGAATGCACTAAATTTTGCGTTTCCAGCAAGTTATCAGCTTTTTTTCTGAGTCTCGTTGAGAATTTTTTGATTCTGTTAATCTGCTCAGAAACAAGATTTTGCTTCAAAAATGCGTTATATGGCAGAATCTAGCACCAAATACATCATATTTTGTGTTTTTAGGGTGCTATCTGCAGTTTTACAAACTTTGGAATAAGTCGAAATCACGCTTTTCCGGGCAAATTTTCACAATCAAAAAGTTCATATTCCTATTCAGGACCTCATAATATGTATGAATCCATCAACAAAAACATCATATCTCATGTTTTCAGAGCGCTATCTGCAGTTATATGAAGTTATAAATAAGTCAAGATTACCACATTCTCAGCGGTTTCAAAGTATCGCAAATCAAATGAATCTATCTAATACAACATGATACGCATGAATCCGTCCTCAAATGCACAAAATTTTGCGTTCCCAGCGAGTTATCAGCGTTTTTTCTGAGTCTCATTGAGAAATTTTTTGTTCTGTAAATCTGCTCAGAAGCAAGATTTTGCTTCAGAAATGCGTTATATGGCAGAATCTAGCACCAAATACATCATATTTTGTGTTTTTAGAGTGCTATTTGCAGTTTTAAAAACTTTGGTATAAGTCGAAATCACGCTTTTCCGCGCAGATTTTCACAATCAAAAAGTTCATTCTCCCATTCGGGACCTCATAATATGTCTGAATCCGTCAACAAAAACATCATATCTCGTGTTCTCAGAGCGCTATCTGCAGTTATATGAAGTTTTAAATAAGTCAAAATTACCACATTCTCTGCTGTTTCAAAGTATCGCAAATCACATAAATCTATCCAATACAACATGATACGCATGAATCCGTCCTCAAATGCACAAAATTTTGTGTTCTCAGCGAGTTATCAGCGTTTTTTCTGAGTCTCGTTGAGAAATTTTTGATTCTGTTAATCTGCTCAGAAACAAGATTTTGCTTCAGAAATGCGTTATAAGGCAGAATCTAGCACCAAGTACATCATATTTCGTGTTTTTAAAGTGCTACTCGCAGTTTTAATAACTTCGGGATGAGTCGAAATCACGCTTTTCCGCGCAGGTTTTCACAATCAAAAAGTTCATATTCCTATTTAGGACCTCATAATATGTATGGATCCATCATTAAAAACATCATATCTCGTGTTTTTGAAGCGCTATCTGCAGTTATATGAAGTTCGAAATAAGTCAAAATTATCACATTCTCAGCGGTTTCAAAGAGTATCGCAAATTACATAAATCTATCCGATACAACATAATACGCATGAAATCCGTCCTCAAATGCACAAATTGTGCGTTTCCAGCGAGTTATCAGCGTTTTTTCTAAGTCCCGTTGAGAAATTTTTGATTCTGTAAATCTGCTCAGAAGCAAGATTTTGCTACAGAAAATGCGTTATATGGCAGAATCTAGCACCAAATACATCATATTTCGTGTTTTAGAGTGCTATTTGCAGTTTTACAAACTTTGTAATAAGTTGTAAATCACGCTATTCCGCGCAGATTTTCACAATCAAAAAGTACATATTCCCATTCGGGACCTCATGATATGTATGAATTCATCAACAAAAACATCATATCTCGTGTTTTCAGAGCGCTGAATGCAGTTATATGAAGTTTGAAATGAGTGAAAATTAGCACATTCTCAGCGGTTTCAAAGTATCGCAAATCACATAAATCTATCCAATACAACATAATACCCATGAATCCGTCCTCAAATGCACAAAATTTTGCGTTTCTAGTGAGTTATAAGCGTTTTTTCTGAGTCTCGTTGAGAAATTTTTGATTCTGTAAATCTGCTCACAAGCAAGATTTTCGCTTTAGAAATGCGATATATGGCAGAATCTAGCACCAAATACATCATATTTCGTGTTTTTAGAATTCCATTCGCAGTTTTACAAACTTTGGAATAAGTCGAAATCTCTCTTTTCCGCGCAGATTTTCACAATCAAAAAGTTTATATTCCTATTCAGGACCTCATAATATGTATAAATCCATCAACAAAAACCTCATATCTCGTGTTTTCAGAGCGCTATCAGCATTTATATGAAGTTTAAAATAAGTCAAAATTTCCCCATTCTCAGCGGCTTCAAAGTTTCGCAAATCACATAAATATATCCAATACAACATAATACGCATGAATCCATTCTCGAATGCACAAAATTTTGCGTTTCCAGCAAGTTATCAGCTTTTTTTCTGAGTCTCGTTGAGAATTTTTTGATTCTGTTAATCTGCTCAGAAACAAGATTTTGCTTCAAAATGCGTTATATGGCAGAATCTAGCACCAAATACATCATATTTTGTGTTTTTAGGGTGCTATCTGCAGTTTTACAAACTTTGGAATAAGTCAAAATCACGCTTTTCCGGGCAAATTTTTCACAATCAAAAAGTTCATATTCCTATTCAGGACCTCATAATATGTATGAATCCATCAACAAAAACATCATATCTCATGTTTTCAGAGCGCTATCTGCAGTTATATGAAGGTTTTAAATAAGTCAAAATTACCACATTCTCAGCGGTTTCAAAGTATCGCAAATCACATAAATCTATCTAATACAACATGATACGCATGAATCCGTCCTCAAATGCACAAAATTTTGCGTTCCCAGCGAGGTTATCAGCGTTTTTTCTGAGTCTCATTGAGGAATTTTTGATTCTATAAATCTGCTCAGAAGCAAGATTTTGCCTCAGAAATGCGTTATATGGCAGAATCCAGCACCAAATACATCATATTTCGTGTTTTCAGAGTGCTTTTCGCAGTCTTACAAACTTTGGGATGAGTCGATATCACGCTTTTTCCGCGCAGATTTTCACAATCAAAAGTTCATATTCCTATTCAGGACCTCATAATATATATGAATCCATCAACAAAAACATCATATCTCGTATTTCCAGAGCGCTATCTGCAGTTATATGAAGTTTGCAATTAGTCAAAATTACCACATTCTCAGCGGTTTCAAAGTATCGCAAATCACATAAATCTATCCAATACAACATGATACGCATGAATCCGTCCTAAAATGCCACAGAATTTTGCGTTTCCAGCGAGTTATCAGCCTTTTCTCTGAGTCTCCTTGAGAAATTTTTGATTCTGTCAATCTGCTTAGAAGCAAGATTCTGCTTCAGAAATGCGTTATATGGCAGAATCTAGCACCAAATACATCATATTTCGTGTTTTTAGAGTGCTATTCGCCATTTTACAAACTTTGGAACAAGTTGGAGTCACGTTTTTCCGCGCAGATTCTCACAATCAAAAAAATCATATTCCTATTTTGGGACCTCATAATATGTATGAATCCATCAACAATAACATCAGATCTCGTGTTCTCAGAGCGCTATCTGCAGTTATATGAAGTTTGGAATAAGTCAAAATTACCACATTCTCAGCGGTTTCAAAGTATCGGAAATCATATATATCTATCCAATACAACATTATACGCATGTATCCGTCCTCAAATGCACAAAATTTGCGTTTCCAGCGAGTAATCAGCGTTCTTTCTGAGTCTCGTTGAGTAATTTTTCATTCTGTAAATCTGCTCAGAAGCAAGATTTTGGCTCCAGAAATGCGTTATATGGCAGAATCTAGCACCATATACATCATATTTCGTTGTTTTTAGAGTGTTAATAGCAGTTTTACAAACTGTGGAATAAGTCAAAATCCTCTTCCGCGCAGAATTTCACAATCAAAAAGATCATATTCCTATTCAGGACCTCATAATATGTATGAATCCATCAACAAAAACATCATATCCTGTGTTTTAAGAGCGCTATCTGCAGTTATATGAAGTTTGAAATAAGTCAAAATTACCACATTCTCAGCGGTTTCAAAGTATCGCAAATCACAAGAATCTATCCAATACAACATAATACGCATGAATCTATCCTCAAATGCACAAAATTTTGCGTTTCCAGCGAGTTATCAGCGTTTTTTCTGAGTCTCGTTGAGAAATTTTTGATTCTGTAAATCTGCTCAGAAGTAAGATTTTGCTTCAGAAATGCGTTATATGGCAGAATCTAGCACCAAATACATCATATTTTGTGTTTTTAGAGTGCTATTCGCCGTTTTACAAACTTTGGAATAAGTCGGAATCACGCTTTTCCGAGCAGATTTTCACAATCAAAAAGTTCATATGCCTATTCAGGACCTCATAATATGTATGAATCCATCAACAAAAACATCATATCTCGTATTTTTAAAGCGCTATCTGAAGTTATATGAAGTTTGAAACAAGTCAAAATTACCACACTTCTCAGCGATTTCAAAGTATCGCAAGTCACATAAATCTATACAATACAACATAATACGCATGAATCTGTCCTCAAATGCACAGAATTTTGCGTTCCCAGCGAGTTATCAGCGTTTTTTCTGAGTCTCGTTGAGAAATTTTTGATTCTGTAAATCTGCTCAGAAGCAAGATTTTGCTTCAGAAATGCGTTATATGGCAGAATCTAGCACCAAACCACATCATATTTCATGTTTTTCGAGTGCTATCCGCAGTTTTACAAACTTTGGGATAAGTCGATATCACGCTTTTCCGCGCAGATTTTCACAATCAAAAGTTTATATTCCTATTCAGGACCTCATAATATGTATGAATCCATCAACAAAAACATCATATCTTGTGTTTTCAGTGCGCTATCTGCAGTTATATGAAGTTTGAAATAAATCAAAATTACCCACATTCTCAGCGGTTTCAAAGTATCGCAAATCACATGAATCTATCCAATACAACAGAATACGCATAAATCTGTCCTCAAATGCACAAAATTTTGCGTTCCCAGCGAGTTATCAGCGTTTTTTCTGAGTCTCGTTGAGAAATTTCTGATTCTGTAAATATGCTCAGAAGCAGGATTTTGCTCAGAAATGCGTTATATGGCTGAATCTAGCGCCAAATTTCATCATATTTTGTGTTTTTAAAGAGCTATTCGCCATTTTACAAACTTTGGAATAAGTTGGAGTCACGTTTTTCCGCGCAGATTATTAACAATCAAAAATTCATATTCCTATTTGGGACCTCATAATATGTATGAATCCATCAATAATAACATCAGATCTCGTGTTCTCAGAGCGCTATCTGCAGTTATATGAAGTTTGAAATAAGTCAAAATTACCACATTCTCAGCGGTTTCAAAGTATCGGAAATCATATATATCTATCCAATACAACATTATACGCATGTATCCGTCCTCAAATGCACAAATTTTGCGTTTCCAGCGAGTAATCAGCGTTCTTTCTGAGTCTCGTTGAGTAATTTTTCATTCTGTAAATCTGCTCAGAAGCAAGATTTTGCTCCAGAAATGCGTTATATGGCAGAATCTAGCACCATATACATCATATTTCGTGTTTTTAGAGTGTTATTCGCAGTTTTTACGAACTGTGGAATAAGTAAAAATCCTCTTCCGCGCAGAATTTCACAATCAAAAAGATCATATTCCTATTCAGGACCTCATAATATGTATGAATCCAACAACAAAAACATCATATCCTGTGTTTTAAGAGCGCTATCTGCAGTTATATGAAGTTTGAAATAAGTCAAAATTACCACATTCTCAGCGGTTTCAAAGTATCGCAAATCACAAGAATCTATCCAATACAACATAATACGCATGCATCTGTCCTCAAATGCACAGAATTTTGCGTTTCCAGCGAGTTATCAGCGTTTTTTCTGAGTCTCGTTGAGAAATTTCTGATTCTGTAAATCTGCTCAGAGGTAAGATTTTGCT
The DNA here is from genome assembly GCA_963989225.1 of Dromius quadrimaculatus. Classification (NCBI taxonomy): domain Eukaryota; kingdom Metazoa; phylum Arthropoda; class Insecta; order Coleoptera; family Carabidae; genus Dromius; species Dromius quadrimaculatus. The sequence goes on along the minus strand of CAXDIG010000297.1, from coordinate 8,671 downwards.
TCAGAAATTCGTTATATGGCAGAATCTAGCACCAAATACATCATATTCTGTGTTTTTAGAGTGCTATTCGCCGTTTTACCAAACTTTGGAATAAGTCGGAATCACGCTTTTCCGAGCAGATTTTCTCAATCAAAAAGTTCATATGCCTATTAAGGACCTCATAATATGTATGAGTCCATCAACAAAAACATCATATCTCGTATTTTCAAAGCGCTATCTGCAGTTATATGAAGTTTGAAACAAGGTCAATATTACCACATTCTCAGCGATTTCAAAGTATCGCAAGTCACATAAATCTATACAATACAACATAATACGCATGAATCTGTCCTCAAATGCACAGAATTTTGCGTTCCCAGCGAGTAATCAGCGTTTTTTCTGAGTCTCGTTGAGAAATTTTTGATTCTGTAAATCTGCTCAGAAGCAAGATTTTGCTTCAGAAATGCGTTATATGGCAGAATCTAGCACCAAACACATCATATTTCATGTTTTTAGAGTGCTATCCGCAGTTTTACAAACTTTGGGATAAGTCGATATCACGCTTTTCCGCGCAGATTTTCACAATCAAAAGTTTATATTCCTATTCAGCGACCTCATAATATGTATGAATCCATCAACAAAAACATCATATCTTGTGTTTTCAGTGCGCTATCTGCAGTTATATGAAGTTTGAAGTAAATCAAAATTACCACATTCTCAGCGGTTTCAAAGTATCGCAAATCATATGAATCTATCCAATACAACATAATACGCATAAATCTGTCCTCAAATGCACAAAATTTTGCGTTCCCAGCGAGGTTATCAGCGTTTTTTCTGAGTCTCGTTGAGAAATTTCTGATTCTGTAAATCTGCACAGAAGGAGGATTTTGCTTCAGAAATGCGTTATATGGCTGAATCTAGCGCCAAATACATCATATTTTGTGTTTTTAGAGTGTTATTTGCAGTTTTACAATCTTTGGAATAAGTCGGAATCACGCTTTTCCGCGCAGATTTTCACAATCAAAAAGTTCATATTCCTCTCCAGGACCTCATAATATGTATGAATCCATCAACAAAAACATCATATCTCGTGTTTCCAGAGCGCTATCTGCAGTTATATGAAGTTTGAAATAAGTCAAAATTACCACATTCTCAGCGATTTCAAAGTATCGCAAATCACATAAATCTATCCAATACATCATAATACGCATGAATCCGTCCTCAAATGCACAAAATTGTGCGTTTCCAGCGAGTTATCAGCGTTTTTCCCAGGTCTCGTTGAGAAATTTTTTGATTCTGTAAATCCGCTCAGAAGCAAGATTTTGCTTCAGAAATGCGTTATATGGCAGAATCTAGCACCAAATACATAATATTCCGTGTTTTTAGAGTGCTATCCGCCGTTTCACAAACTTTGGAATAAGTCGGAGTCACGCTTTTCCGCGCAGATCTTCACAATCAAAAAGTTCATATTCCTATTCAGGACCTCATAATATGTATGAATCCATCATCAAGAACATCATATCTCGTGTTTTCAGAGCGATATCTGCAGTTATATGAAAGTTGAAATAAGTCAAAATTACTAAATTCTCAGCGGTTTCAAATTATCGCAAATCACATAAATCTATCCATACAACATAATACGCATGAATCCGTCCCTCAAATGCACAAAATTCTGCGTTCCCAGCGAGTTATCAGCGTTTTTTCTGAATCACGTCGAGAAATTTTTGATTCTGTAAATCTGCTCAAAAGCAAGATTTTGCTCCAGAAATGCATTATATGGCAGAATGTTGCACCATATACATCATATTCCGTGTTTTTAGAGTGCTATTCGCAGTTTTACGAACTTTTGGGATAAGTCGATATCACGCTTTTCCGCGCAGATTTTCACAATCAAAAAGCTCATATTCCTATCCAGGACCTCATAATATGTATGAATCCATCAACAAAAACTTCATATCTCGTGTTTTAAGAGCGCTACCTGCAGTTATATGAAGTTAGAAATAAGTCAAAATTACCACATTCTCAGCGGTTTCAAAGTATCGGAAATCACATATATCTATCCAATACAACATTATACGCATGAATCCGTCCTCAAATGCACAAATTTTGAGTTTCCAGCGAGTAATCAGCGTTCTTTCTGAGTCTCGTTGAGTAATTTTTGATTCTGTAAATCTGCTCAGAAGCAAGATTTTGCTCCAGAAAGACGTTATATGGCAGAATCTAGCACCAAATACATCATATTTCGTGTTTTTAGTGTGTTATTCGCAGTTTTACAAACTGTGGAATAAGTAAAAATCCTCTTCCGCGCAGAATTTCACAATCTAAAAGCTCATATTCCTATTCAGGACCTCATAATATGTATGAATCCATCAACAAAAACATCATATCTTGTGTTTTAAGAGCGCTATCTGCAGTTATATGAAGTTTGAAATAAGTCAAAATTACCACATTCTCAGCGGTTTCAAAGTATCGCAAATCACATTAATTTATCCAATACATCATAATACGCATGAATCCGTCCTCAAATGCACAAAATTGTGCGTTTCGAGCGAGTTATCAGCGTTTTTTCCGGGTCTCGTTGAGAAATTTTTGATTCTGTAAATCTGCTTAGAAGCTAGATTTTGCTTCAGAAATGCGTTATATGGCAGAATCTAGCACCAAATACATCATATTTCGTGTTTTTAGAGTGCTATTCGCCGTTTGCAAACTTTGGAATAAGTCGGATTCACGCTTTTCCGCGCAGATTTTCACAATCAAAAAGTTCATATTCCTATTCAGGACCTCATAATATGTATGAATCCATCATCAAAAACATCATATCTCGTGTTTTCAGAGGCGCTATCTGCAGTTATATGAAAGTTGAAATAAGTAAAAATTACTAAATTCTCAGCGGTTTCAAATTATCGCAAATCACATAAATCTATCCAATACAACATAATACGCATGAATCCGTCCTCAAATGCACAAAATTTTGCGTTTCCAGCGAGTTATCAGCGTTTTTTCTGAGTCTCGTTGAACAATTTTTAGTTCTGTAAATATGCTCAGGAGCAAGATTTTGCTCCAGAAATGCGTTATATGGCAGAATCAAGCACCATATACATCATATTTCGTGTTTTTAGAGTGCTATTTGCAGTTTTACAAACTTTGGAATAAGTCGAAATCACGCTTTTCCGCGCAGATTTTCACAATCAAAATTCCATATTCCTATTCAGGACCGCATAATATGTATGAATCCATCAACAAAAACATCATATCTTGTGTTTTCAGAGCGCTATCTGCAGTTATATGAAGTTTGAAATAAGTCAAAATTACCACGTTCTCAGCGGTTTCAAAGTATCGCAAATCACAATAAATCTATCCAATTACAACATGATACGCATGAATCTGTCCTCAAATGCACAAAATTCTGCGTTCCGAGCGAGTTATCAGCGTTTTTTTCTGAATCACGTCGAGAAATTTTTTATTCTGTAAATCTGCTCAAAAGCAAGATTTTGCTCCAGAAATGCGTTATATGGCAGAATCTAGCACCAAATACATCATATTTCGTGTTTTTAGAGTGCTATTCGCTGTTTTTACGAACTTTGGGATAAGTCGATATCACGCTTTTCCGCGCAGATTCTCACAATCAAAAAGTTCATATCCCTATTCAGGACCTCATAATATGTATGATTCCATCAACAAAAACATCATATCTCGTGTTTTCAGAGCGCTATCTGCAGTTATATGAAGTTTGAAATAAGTCAAAATTATCACATTTTCAGCGGTTTCAAAGTATCGCAAATCACATATATCTATCCAATACAACATTATACGCATGAATCCGTCCTCAAATGCAAAAAATTTTGGCGTGTCCAGCGGGTTATCAGCGTTTTTTCTGAGTCTCGTTGAGAAATTTTTGATTCTGTAAATCCGCTCAGAAGCATGATTTTGCCCTATAAATGCATTATATGGCAGAATCTAGCACCAATACATCATATTTCGTGTTTTTAGAGTGTTATTTGCAGTCTTAGAAACTTTGGAATAGGTCAAAATTACGCTTATTCTGCGCAGATTTTCACAATCAAAGATTTATATTGCTATTCAGGACCTCATAATATGTATGAATCCATCAACAGACACATCATATCTTGTGCTTTCAGAGCGCTATCTGCAGTTATATAAAGTTTGGAATAAGTCAAAATTACTACATTCTCAGCGGTTCCAGAGTATCGCAAATCACATAAATCTATCCAATACAACATAATACGCATGAATCCGTCCTCGAATGAACAAAATTTTGCGTTTCCAGCGAGTTATCAGCGTTTTTTTTGAGTCTCGTTGAGAAATTTTTGATTCTGTAAATCTGCTCAGAAGCAAGATTTTGCTCCAGAAATGTGTTATATGGCAGAATCTAGCACCAAATACATCATATCTTGTGTTTTCAGAGCGCTATCAGCAGTTATATGAAGTTTGTTATAAGTCAAAATTACCACATTCTCAGCGGTTTCAAAGTATCGCAATTCACATATATCTATCCAATACAACATTTATACGCATGAATCCGTCCTCAAATGAACAAAATTTTGCGTTCCCAGCGAGTTATCAGCGTTTTTTCTGAGTCTCGTTGAAAAAATTTTTGATTCTGTAATCTGCTCAGAAGCAAGATTTTGCTCCAGAAATGCGTTATATTGCAGAATCTAGCACCAAAAACATCATATCTCGTGTTTTTAGAGTGTTATTTGCAGTTTTACAAACTGTGAATAAGTCGAAATCACGCTTTTCCGCGCAGATTTTCACAATCAAAAAACTCATATTCCTATTCAGGAACTCATAATATGTATGAATCTATTAACAAAAACATCATATCTCGTGTTTTCAGAGCGCTATCTGCAGTTACATGAAGTTTGAAATAAGTAAAAATTACTACATTCTCAGCGGTTTCAAAGTATCGCAAATCAAATGAATCTATCCAATACAACATGACACGCATGAATCCGTCCTCAAATGCACAAAATTTTGCGTTTCCAGCGAGTCATCAGCGTTTTTTTTGAGTCTCGTTGAGAAATGTTTGATTCTGTAAATCTGCTCAAAAGCAAGATTTTGCTTCAGAAATGCGTTATATGGCAGAATCTTGCACCAAATACATAATATTTCGTGTTTTTAGAGTGCTATTCGCCGTTTCACATACTTTGGAATAAGTCGGAGTCACGCTTTTCCGCGCAGATTTTCACAATCAAAAAGTTCATATTCCTATTCAGGACCATCATGATATGTATGAATCCATCATCAAAAACATCATATCTCGTGTTTTCAGAGCGCTATCTGCAGTTATATGGAAGTTGAAATAAGTCAAAATTACTAAATTCTCAGCGGTTTCAAGTATCGCAAATCACATAAATCTATCCAATACAACATAATACGAATAAATCTGTCCTCAAATGCACAAAATTTTGCGTTCCCAGCGAGTTATCAGCGTTTTTTCTGAGTCTCGTTGAGAAATTTTTGATTCTGTAAATCTGCTCAGAGGCAAGATTTTGCTTCAGAAATGCATTATAATGGCAGAATCTTGCAGCAGATACATCATATTTCGTGTTTTTGGAGTGCTATTCGCAGTTTTACAAACTTTGGAATAAGTCGAAATCACGCTTTCTCGCGCAGTTTTTCATAATCAAAAAGTTCATATTCCTATTCAGGACCTCATAATATGTCATGAATCCATTAACAAAAACATCATATCTCGTGTTTTCAGAGCGCTATCTGCAGTTATATGAAGTTTGAAATAAGTCAAAACTACCACATTCTCAGCGGTTTCAAAGTATCGCAAATCTCATGAATCTATCCAATACAACATAATATGCATGAATCCGTCCTTAAATGCACAAAATTTTGAGTTTCCAGCGAGTCATCAGCGTTTTTTGAGTCTCGTTGAGAAATGTATGATTCTGTAAATCTGCTCAAAAAGCAAGATTTTGCTTCAGAAATGCGTTATATGGCAGAATCTAGCACCAAATACATAATATTTCGTGTTTTTAGAGTGCTATTCGCCGTTTCACATACTTTGGAATAAGTCGGAGTCACGCTTTTCCGCGCAGATTTTCACAATCAAAGAGTTCATATTCCTATTCAGGACCTCATAATATGTATGAAATCCATCAACAAAAACATCATATCACGTGTGTTCAGAGCGCTATCTGCAGTTAAATGAAGTTTGAAATAAGTCAAAATTACCACATTCTGAGCAGTTTCAAAGTATCGGCAAATAACATAAATCTATCCAATACAACATAATACGCGAGAATCCGTCCTTAAATGCACAAAATTTTGAGTTTCCAGCGAGTTAATCAGCGTTTTTCCTTGAGTCTCGTTGAGAAATTTTTGATTCAGTGAATCTGCTCAGAAGCAAGATTTTGCTTCAGAAATGCGTTATATGGCAGGATCTAGCACCGAATACATCAAAATTCGTGTTTTTAGAGTGCTATTTGCAGTTTTACAAACTTTGGAATTAGTCGAAATCACGCTTTTCCGCGCGTATTTTAACAATCAAAAAGTTCATATTCCTATTCAGGACCTCATGATATGTATGAATCCATCAACAAAAACATCATATCTCGTGATTTCCGGAACGCTATCTGCAGTTATATGAAGTTTGGAATAAGTCAGAATTACCACATTCTCAGCGGTTTCAAAGTATCGCAAAATCACATAAATCTACCCAATACAACATAATACGCATGAATCCGTCCTCGAATGCACAAAATTTTGCGTTTCTAGCGGACTCATCAGCGCTTTTTCTGAGTCTCGTTGAGAGATTTTTGATTCTGTTTATCTGCTCCAAAGCTAGATTTCGCTTCAGGAATGCGTTATATGGCAAAATCAAGCACCAGATACATCATATTTTGTGTTTTTAGAGTGCTATTCGCAGTTTCACAAACTTTGGAATAAGACGAAATCACGCTTTTCCGAGCAGATTTTCACAATCAAAAAGTCCATATTCCTATCCAGGACCTCATAATATGTATGAATCCATCAACAAAGAGATCATAACTCGTGTTTTCAGAGCGCTATCTGCAGTTATATGAAGTTTGAAATAAGTCAAAATTACCACATTCTCGGCGGTTCCAAAGTATCGCAAACCACATAAATCCATCCTATACAACATATCTCGTGATTTCGGAACGCTATCTGCAGTTATATGAAGTTTGGAATAAGTCAAAATTACCACATTCTCAGCGGTTTGAAAGTATCGCAAATCACATAAATCTATTCTATACAACATAATACGCATAAAATCTGTTCTCAAATGCACAAAATTTTGCGTTTCCAGCGAGTTATCAGCGTTTCTTCTGAGTCTTGTTGAGTAATTTTTGATTCTGATTATCAGCTCAGAAGCCAGATTTTGCTTTAGAAATGCGTTATATGGCAGAATCTAGCACCAAATACATCATATTCCGCGTTTTTAGAGTGCTATTTGCCAGTTTTACAAACTTTGGAATAAGTCGAAATCACGCTTTTCCGCGCAGATTTTCACAATCAACGAGTTCATATTCCTATTCAGGACCTCATAATATTTATGAATCCATCATCAAGAACATCATATCTCATGTTTTCAGAGCGCTATCTGCAGTTATATGAAGTTTGGAATAAGTCAAAATTACCACATTCTCAGCGGTTTCAAAGTATCGCAAATCACATAAATCTATCCTATACAACATAATACCGCAATAATCCGTTCTCAAATGCACAAAATTTTGCGTTTCCAGCGAGTTATCAGCGTTTTTTCTGAGTCTCGTTGAGAAATTTTTGATTCTGTAAATCTGCTCAGAAGCAAGATTTTGCTTAGAAATGCGTTATATGTCAGAATCTAGCACCAAATACATCATATTTTGTGTTTTCAGAGTGCTATTCGCAGTTTTACAAACTTTGGAATAAGTCGAAAATCACGCTTTTTCGCGCAGATTTTCACAATCAAAGAGTTCATATTCCTATTCAGGGACCTCATAATATGTATGAATTCATCAACAAAAACATCATATCTCGTGTTTTCAGAGCGCTATCTGCAGTTATATGAAGTTTGAATTGAGTCAAAATCACCACATTCTCAGCGGTTTCAAAGTATCGCAAATCACATAAATCTATTCAATACAACATAATACGCATGAATCCGTCCCTCAAATGCACAAAATTCGCGTTTCCAGCGAGTTATCAGCGTTTTTTCTGAGTCTCGTTGAGAGATTTTCGATTCAGTAAATCTGCTCGGCAGCAAGATTTTGCTTCAGAAATGCGTTATATGGCAGAATCTAGCACCAAATACATCATACTTCGTGTTTTGAGAGTGCTATTCGCAGTTTTACAAACTTTGGAATGAGTCGAAATCACGCTTTTCCGCGCAAATTTCACAATCAAGAAGTTCATATTCCTATTCAGGACCTCATAATATGTATGAATCCATCAACAAAAATTAAAACACTAAAAACACGAAATATGATGTATTTGGTGCTGGATTCTGCCATATAACGCTTTTGTGAAGCAAAATCTTGCTACTGGACAGATTTAAAGAATCAAAAATTTCTCAACGAGACTCAGAAAAAACGCTGATAACTCGCTGGAAACGCAAAATTTTTGTGCATTTGGAGACGGATTCATGCGTATTATGTGGTATTGGATAGATTTATGTGATTTGCGATACTTTGAAACCGCTGAGAATGTGGTAATT